>CATNEM010000115.1:230000-247500 GCA_950096795.1 Macrostomum cliftonense | reverse complement strand
GTCGCAGAGGAGTCTGTAGTTAGATGTCGGAGCAGTCTGTAGTTAGATGTCGGAGCAGTCTGTAGTTAGATGTCGCAGCAGTCTGTAGTCAGATGTCGGAGCAGTCTGTAGTTAGATGTCGCAGCAGTCTGTAGTTAGATGTCGGAGAAGTCTGTAGTTAGATGTCGGAGCAGTCTGTTGTTAGATGTCGGAGAGGAGTCTGTAGTTAGATGTCGGAGAGGAGTCTGTAGTTAGATGTCGGAGGAGTCTGTAGTTAGATGTCGGAGCAGTCTGTAGTTAGATGTCGGAGAAGTCTGTAGTTAGATGTCGCAGCAGTCTGTAGTTAGATGTCGCAGCAGTCTGTAGTTAGATGTCGGAGAAGTCTGTAGTTAGATGTCGGAGCAGTCTGTAGTTAGATGTCGGAGAGGAGTCTTGGGTTAGATGTCTGAGCAGTTTGTAGCGGATTTAATTCTGCGACAATTCAGATTCCAACTAGCCGAAGACTCGCCGCAGCAGCCCGAGCCGGCTAAGCAGCGCCCAGCTGTTCTAGGAAGCGCCCTCGGGCCGGATTGGTCGTCGGGTTTCAGATTGCGCGGCGCTTGCGCTGAAGCTTCTGAAACGACGGCAATAAGCACAGCGGCAGCGTCGGACGCAGCGGACAGCAGCCGGGGTCAGCAGACTCGGATCGTGTACTCCGTTGAGGTGGTCAGCCTGCTGACGCCGACAGAAGCCGCCGCCGCCAATCTCCCGCTATCCGACGCCGAGGCCGCCGCCGAATGGCCGATATTCGCCGTGCTTAGCAACGGCGAGCTTGTCGGCGTCGATCTGATCGTCAGCGCCACCGGAGTGACGCCGACTGTTCCGCTGGCCGACGGCGGCGTCGGACCGGCTCTCGATTCCGACGGCGCGGTTGCCGTCGACCGGGGCATGCGCAGCTCGCTGGAGCACGTGTTCGCTGCCGGGGACGCCTGCGGCTGCGGCGACTGGTCAGGCCCGCTGGCGCCGGGGGCCACAGACGAGACCCGGCTGTGGTTCCAGATGCGCCTGTGGTCGCAGGCGCGCCAGACAGGCTCCTTCGCCGCGCGCTGCATGTCGGCGGCTAAGCGGGGCGAACAGCCGCCGCCTTTAGACATCAGCTTCGAGCTGTTCACGCATGTGACCCGCTTCTTCAACTACAAGATTGTGCTGCTCGGTGAGCCTGCTCACTTTGTTTTAAAATAATACTATTCTCATTTAGCTTTTAAATGCCTTCCACGTCGCTTCAATGCCTTCCACGTCGCTTCAATGCCTTCCACGTCGTATCAATGCCCTCCACGTCGCTTCAATGACTTCAACGTCGCTTCAATGCCTTCCACGTCGCTTCAATGCCTTCCACGTCGCTTCAATCCCTTCCACGTCACTTCAATGCCTTCCACTTCGCTTCAATGCTTTCCACTTCGCTTCAATGACTTCAACATCGCTTCAATGCCTTCCACGTCGCTTCAATGCCTTCCACGTCGCTTCAATGCCTTCCACGTCGCTTCAATGCCTCCTACGTCGCTTCAATGCCTTCCACGTCGCTTCAATCCCTTCCACGTCGCTTCAATGCCTCCTACGTCGCTTCAATGCCTTCCACGTCGCTTCAATCCCTTCCACGTCACTTCAATGCCTTCCACTTCGCTTCAATGCTTTCCACTTCGCTTCAATGACTTCAACATCGCTTCAATGCTTTCCACTTCGCTTCAATGACTTCAACATCGCTTCAATGCCTTCCACGTCGCTTCAATTCCTTCAACGTCGCTTCAATGCCTTCCACGTCGCTTCAATGCCTTCCACGTCGCTTCAATCCCTTCCACGTCGCTTCAATCCCTTCCACGTCACTTCAATGCCTTCCACGTCACTTCAATGCCTTCCACGTCACTTCAATGACTTCCACGTCGCTTCAATGCCTTCCACGTCGCTTCAATGCCTTACACGTCGCATCAATCCCTTCCACGTCGCTTCAATGACTTCCACGTCGCTTCAATGCCTTCCACGTCGATTAAATGCCTTCCACGTCGCTTCAATGCCTTCCACGTCGCTTCAATGCCTTCCACGTCGCTTCAATGCCTCCTACGTCGCTTCAATGACTTCCACGTTGCTTAAATGCCTTCCACGTTGCTTAAATGCCTTCCACGTCGCTTCAATGCCTTCCACGTCGCTTCAATGCCTTCCACGTCGCTTCAATCCCTTCCACGTCGCTTCAATGCCTGCTACGTCGCTTCAATGACTTCCACGTTGCTTAAATGCCTTCCACGTCGCTTCAATGCCTTCCACGTCGCATCAATGGTTTCAACGTCGATTCAATGCCTTCCACGTCGCTTCAATGCCTTCCACGTCGCATCAATGGTTTCAACGTCGCTTCAATGCCTTTAAAGTCGTATCAATGCCCTCCACGTCGCTTCAATCCCTTTCGCGTCGCTTCAATCCCTTCCACGTCGCTTCAATGACTTCCACGTCGCTTCAATGACTTCCACGTCGCTTCAATGACTTCCACGTCGCTTCAATGCCTTCCACGTCGATTAAATGCCTTCCACGTCGCTTCAATGCCTTCCACGTCGCTTCAATGCCTCCTACGTCGCTTCAATGACTTCCACGTTGCTTAAATGCCTTCCACGTTGCTTAAATGCCTTCCACGTCGCTTCAATGCCTTCCACGTCGCTTCAATGCCTTCCACGTCGCTTCAATCCCTTCCACGTCGCTTCAATGCCTGCTACGTCGCTTCAATGACTTCCACGTTGCTTAAATGCCTTCCACGTCGCTTCAATGCCTTCCACGTCGCATCAATGGTTTCAACGTCGATTCAATGCCTTCCACGTCGCTTCAATGCCTTCCACGTCGCATCAATGGTTTCAACGTCGCTTCAATGCCTTTAAAGTCGTATCAATGCCCTCCACGTCGCTTCAATCCCTTTCGCGTCGCTTCAATGACTTCCACGTCGCTGCAACGCCTTCTATAGCGCCAATCACCTAATTATCATTAAGCATCAAAATTCTACTGCTAGTAGCAACTGCAGTTTTTTAATTCTAAAATTTTGCTGCCCCACTGCAAACGCTAACAGGCCTGTACAATGCCCAGGGCCTGGCCGCAGGGCGAGTACGAAGCCCTGCTCCGGGTGACGCCGGGCGTCGAATACGTGAAATGCGTGATGCGCAACGGCAGAATGCAGGGCTGCGTGCTCATCGGCGACACCGATTTGGAAGAGACGTTTGAGAATCTCATTCTCAATCAGCTGGATCTCAGCCAGTTTGGCGAGCACCTGCTAGATCCCGGGGTTGATATTGACGACTATTTTGACTGACCAATCGGCTACGCCTCGGCGCTGATTGGCTAATCGCTGCATTGGCTGCATTGAGAGACGAAAGTTTTCTCTTACCCTGCCTGCCCGCTATTTTCATTGGCTGTTGCAGGCAACACGTGCAGTACAAATTGTTCTGCTTATGCAATCATGTAGGCATCTGCTTTCTGAAGCCAAATCTGTCTTCTCCTAAATTATATCTATTTCTTCAAACATTTGAACGTGTGGTTAGATTGAGCATTTCATTTGAACAGAAAACAAAGCAGTATTTGAGTTTTTCTCTATCCTTGGGAGCCTGTGAAGAGAGTCAGTTATTACAGAGTTTGACTTCTCCAGATTGGAAGCTGGAAAATTTTTTGATTTCATGAAAACGTGATTTCAGCACCGGTAGTTAGATTAAAGCCTGTTATTTCAATATCTTCTTAAATGAAAGCAGAAATTTAGGCTTCAGTTTGAGTACAGGCTTCATGCTTGGCAGAAGCTGATGCCTGCAAGATTTTGCTTGGAGTGCCAGCAAACCGGTCTGAATGCATTGTTAACTTGAGGTCGTACTTTTGACACGTGACGCTATAGCACGTGGTGGATAGCAAAAGAGGGCTCATAATCCATGAGACGAAACTTTTTGGACTTTTGCCTAATCCCTTCTAGAAGCAGAAGAAAAGCTTATTTTCTGCTACAAAAACAAATGTGCATAGTTATTCTGCTTTTTTCATCCGTTATCTACTTTTTAAGCTTCCTTAAAAAGGAAGCTGTTCCGAACAGAGAAACTCAATGCCCAGTTCTTGGAATGCTTCAGGGCATGCAGCGTAGTGCGGGAAATGCTGGCAGAAGTAACTCTGTCGGTATGCGCCCTATCAGCCTGTGGCATGCGTCAGTCACAGCTTTCTCTGCTTTAGCCTACAGCTATCGGTGCAAAAGCCTTGGCCGACAAATTTGCCTTAAAGTTCAAGCCTTTGAAAAAAAAGAAAACCAACTACGTCAAGTACCAGGTCGTCCATGTTGAAGCCCTTGATAAGTAGTTTTGCTGCGATGTGCGATTGTGTGATTCATGGTGAAACTGTGTCATTTTAATGGCATACGCTGCAGTGGAAACCCAGATGGAGTTGATTTTTTAGTAGCAGGAAGTGTATTGAAGTGTCAGCAGGATGTTTATTAAAGTGTCAGCAGGATGTTTATTGAAGTGTCAGCAGGATGTTTATTGAAGTGTCAGCAGGATGTTTTTTGAAGTGTCAGTAGCATGCTTATTGAGGTATCAGCACGATGTTTATTGAAGTGTCAGCAGGATGTTTATTGAAGTCTCAGCCGGATGTTTATTGAGGTGTCAGCAGGATGTTTATTGAAGTTTCAGCAGTATGTTTATTGAAGTGTCAGTAGGATGTCTATTGAATTGTCAGTAGGATGTTTATTGAATTGTCAGCAGGATGTTTATTGAAGTGTCAGTAGGATGTCTATTGAATTGTCAGCAGGATGTTTATTGAATTGTCAGCAGGATGTTTATTGAAGTGTCAGCAGGATGTTTATTGAAGTGTCAGAAGGATGTTTATTGAAGTGTCAGCAGGATGTTTATTGAAGTGTCAGCAGGATGTTTATTAAGGTGTCAGCAGGAAGATTATTAGAGTGTTGGCATTATATTGATGGAATTTTATAGAAGTGTCAGAAAGATTTTTATTGGATTGTCAGCAGATTGTTCATGGAAGTGTCAGCGGGAATTTTATTCGTGTCAGCAAGGGAAGCCACTCACTCTGCTGCTTGGGTTGTTGAGGAAGCCATTTAGCTCGATCTTACGGGTACCAGGGCCGTAAATAAGACCTTCTCAGCTGGAACAAAAGCTGGATATTTTCTCTGTCGCTCGTATTTTCGCCTTCATTAAACTGTTTCCAAGCCATTATGAGAGAAGAAGCCCCCTTAACCGGTTACCCAGCCCAGCTCATTGAGCCGGGACGGCTAATTGCCCCGAGCCGCGCAGCCGCTTGCATCAGCTTGGATTAACAATGAATGAATTGAGAAGGCGGAGACGCACTTGAACATTGGAACAGACACGTCTCCGGCCGCGCGCGCGCGCGCCACGCCGCAATTCCACTTTACCCGGCCCACCTCCAGGGCAGGCTCTTCACGCTGTGAGTCTTTCTAGATCTATCTTTCTCTTTATCTTCTTCACCATGGGAGGGACCGCCACTTGAAAGGGAAAGAGAGCGCGGCCATTGTTCAACCTCATTATGCTTGCAGCAGCTGCCGCTCCGGTCTTCATCACCTCTTCTCAGCCGGACTGCTGCTGCTGCGCAGGGCAGCAAAACTTGACAAAAGTGTCCCACACTGTGCCATCCTCTCAGGCCTGTCCGCCAGACCTGTCAATCATTCATTCAACGACAACTTGGAGCGGCTTAGAGCGATGGACAGAAGCATCTAGCTCGTATAGAGACGCCCCTATGCTGGGCATCAAAATCGCTAATTGTGGCCACCCAGCCACCTCGTCTAGCATTGCGCCTGGCCAATAGAAAATCTGCTCGCACTGGATTGGACTGAGGCCGCTGCTTCACTGCGTTTGCCACTAGTAGAAGAAATAAAGGAAATTTATTATTTCTGCACACGGGCAGTTTATAGGCGTGCGCTTTTGTAGCTGTTCTGTCCAATTGCTTTTTGGCAGATAAAAAAGCAGACACACACACGCACACACATTTGGCGCTCCTCCCTTCCCCATCCCAATCATCAGCCGGTTCTCCCCCACCCCTGCCACAGTCTGTCACTCAATCGTTGATGAGGGCGGACGAGGTGGCTGGTAGCCGTTAGCGTTTTTTTAAAAAAAGCGGAGCCTTCGCTAAGGCGTAGATCTGCTTTCAATCCCCTGAGCGGCGCTCAATCAGACAATTTCGGATTGACTACAAAGGCGAGAAAGGCACAGGGAGCCAACAGGAGAAAGAAAGTTACTGCGCTCTTGCCGTCGCTTCGCTCTTAAGGAGCTTGCGTAGATCATTTTTCTGAAGTTCGGCCAGTAATACCCAGCTGGTGATCCACTTGGTTGCTAACCATGCGGATGCACGCTGCCACTACTGTTGGGTGAGTCGCACATCCTTGGTCATGGCTTGCTAGCTTAATGTTGCGTCAGATCTTTTTGTGTCAGCTCAAAATTGTGTCAGATTCTGTTTGTGTCAGCTCCCAATTGCATCAGATTCTTTTTATTTGTGTCAGCTCGCAATTGTGTCAGATTCTGTTTGTGTCAGCTCGCAATTGTGTCAGATTCTTTTTAATTGTGTCAGCTCCCAATTATGTCAGATTCTTATTTGTGTCAGCTCCTAATTCTGTCAGATTCTTATTTGTGTCAGCTCCTAATTCTGTCAGATTCTTATTTGTGTCAGCTCCTAATTCTGTCAGATTCTTATTTGTGTCAGCTCCTAATTCTGTCAGATTCTTATTTGTGTCAGCTCCTAATTCTGTCAGATTCTTATTTGTGTCAGCTTCCAATTCTGTCAGATTCTGTTTGTGTCAGCTCGCAAATGTGTCAGATTCTGTTTGTTTCAGCTCCCAATTGCATCAGATTCTTTTTATTTGTGTCAGCTCGCAATTGTGTCAGATTCTGTTTGTGTCAGCTCGCAATTGTGTCAGATTCTTTTTAATTGTGTCAGCTCCCAATTATGTCAGATTCTTATTTGTGTCAGCTCCTAATTCTGTCAGATTCTTATTTGTGTCAGCTCCTAATTCTGTCAGATTCTTATTTGTGTCAGCTCCTAATTCTGTCAGATTCTGTTTGTGTCAGCTCCTAATTCTGTCAGATTCTTATTTGTGTCAGCTCCTAATTCTGTCAGATTCTTATTTGTGTCAGCTTCCAATTCTGTCAGATTCTGTTTGTGTCAGCTCGCAATTGTGTCAGATTTTATTTGTGTCAGCCCCCAGTTACATCAGTCCACTGGCACAGTATTGACAATGAATCATTCAGAATAGTTAAAGCTACAAAGTGACTGGTAGGAAATATCGCCCATGGCCATGAAAGCATTTTTGTTATGAAGTTGGTTGACCCACTCAGTGCCTCACCTTGCATTTCCTGCATTTTTTCACTCCCTTTGTGAGTCAGCGCGCCACGACATTTTCTTGAGTTCACGAGGGGAAAAATGACGACAGCGCATCGGAGGCGGGCAATTCTCTTTCTTCTGTTGCTTCTTCTTGTCGTCTTTTCTAATCATCTGCTTTTGCTGTCAGCTGCTCCGAGGTCCCGCGGGGAGAAACCGCAGGGGGTCCACTTTGCCTCAGTGAGTTTGAGTTCACTGCACTGCGCCTCACACAAAGGGAAGGCCGTCACCCACCCTTAGGGCGTTTTTTCACTTGGGTCTTGAATTTTCTGTGTCTGACTGTCTCCATGGACGCCTCTACGCCACGGCCTGTTTTTCCATTGAATTTTTATTTAATGTTGTCGTTTCAGTAGCTTAATAATGGCCCCTCGCCTGCTGGAATTTCTGCTTCTGTGCCGCCTCCGCTCTGCTTCTGACTATATATATTATTGTCACAGACTGGAGTGTGTGTGGCTTGTCTGTTGCCGTCATTATGTAACTGCTTTGAGCTGAAATTTCTGCAAGCTGCTCTTCTTGGATTCTTTTGTAACAGTTGGCAAAGTTAATAATAATAATTAGTGGGCTGTTGCTACGGACAACACCGCGGGTCACTAGGAAGTAGAGAGTGTGTCATCAGCCTCTTTCTTTTCTCTGCATTTGATTTTCTCTGTTCTCTGTTGTCTGTCTTCTCTATCCGCTCTATTCTCTGTTCTCTGTTGTCCGTCTTCTCTATCCGCTCTATTCTCTATTCTCTGTTGTCCGTCTTCTCTATCCGCTCTATTCTCTAATCTCTGCTGTCTGTCTTCTCCATCCGCTCTATTCTCTAATCTCTGCTGTCTGTCTTCTCCATCCGCTCTATTCTCTAATCTCTGCTGTCTGTCTTCTCTATCCGCTCTATTCTCTGTTCTCTGTTGTCTGTCTTCTCTATCCGCTCTATTCTCTATTCTCTGTTGTCTGTCTTCTCTATCCGCTCTATTCTCTGTTCTCTGTTGTCTGTCTTCTCTATCCGCTCTATTCTCTGTTCTCTGTTGTCTGTCTTCTCTATCCGCTCTATTCTCTGTTCTCTGCTGTCTGTCTTCTCTATCCGCTCTATTCTCTAATCTCTGTTGTCCGTCTTCTCTATCCGCTCTATTCTCTATTCTCTGTTGTCCGTCTTCTCTATCCGCTCTATTCTCTAATCTCTGTTGTCCGTCTTCTCTATCCGCTCTATTCTCTGTTCTCTGTTGTCCGTCTTCTCTATCCGCTCTATTCTCTAATCTCTGTTGTCCGTCTTCTCTATCCGCTCTATTCTCTGTTCTCTGTTGTCTGTCTTCTCTATCCGCTCTATTCTCTATTCTCTGTTGTCTGTCTTCTCTATCCGCTCTATTCTCTGTTCTCTGTTGTCTGTCTTCTCTATCCGCTCTATTCTCTGTTCTCTGTTGTCTGTCTTCTCTATCCGCTCTATTCTCTATTCTCTGTTGTCCGTCTTCTCTATCCGCTCTATTCTCTGTTCTCTGTTGTCTGTCTTCTCTATCCGCTCTATTCTCTGTTCTCTGTTGTCTGTCTTCTCTATCCGCTCTATTCTCTAATCTCTGTTGTGTGTCTTCTCTATCCGCTCTATTCTCTGTTCTCTGTTGTCTGTCTTCTCTATCCACTCTATTCTCTAATCTCTGTTGTGTGTCTTCTCTATCCGCTCTATTCTCTGTTCTCTGTTGTCTGTCTTCTCTATCCGCTCTATTCTCTAATCTCTGTTGTGTGTCTTCTCTATCCGCTCTATTCTCTAATCTCTGCTGTCTGTCTTCTCTATCCACTCTATTCTCTGTTCTCTGTTGTGTGTCTTCTCTATCCACTCTATTCTCTAATCTCTGTTGTGTGTCTTCTCTATCCGCTCTATTCTCTAATCTCTGCTGTCTGTCTTCTCTATCCACTCTATTCTCTAATCTCTGCTGTCTGTCTTCTCTATCCGCTCTATTCTCTGTTCTCTGTTGTGTGTCTTCTCTATCTATCAGCAGACAGACAACCGAGAATCGAGAATAGAGCGGATAGAGAAGACAGACAACAGAGAATCGAGAATAGAGCAGAATGTGTTCTCTATTCAGAAGAATGTCTTCTCTGTCCGCTCTATTCTCTATTCTCTGTTGTCCGTCTTCTCTATCCACTCTATTCTCTAATCTCTGCTGTGTGTCTTCTCTATCCGCTCTATGCTCCATTCTCTGTTGTCTGTCTTCTCTATCTATCAGCAGACAGACAACAGAGAATCGAGAATAGAGCAGAATGTGTTCTCTATTCAGAAGAATGTCTTCTCTGTCCGCTCTTTTCTCTATTCTCTGTTGTCTGTCTTCTCTGTCCAATCAAATCTTATACTCTACTTTTTCCATCCCCAATCCAATCTTCTCTTATCTCTCCGCTCTATCCTCAGTTCCTATCTCCTCTCATATCTCTGCATCCTCTGCTCTCAGCCAGTGAAACCACGGCAGCAAAGTGTCAAATTTTTTCTCTCAGCGGATTGCCTCGCCCAGCCCAGTATCGGAGCAAAAATGCAGCGCCAACTTATGCCAACTGGGCTTCACCCTCACCAGTCTTGTACAGAAAATGCTCTTGAGTGACAGGGGGAGGCGAGGACACAAAAAAAATAATAAGTGGCTCACACACAGAGAGACACTAGCGGGACAAAAAAATAAACTGCAGCAGTTTTATTCTGGAGAGCTTTGGATAGAGAGAGCAAGAGCGGAGAGCGGGCTGAATGTGTCTTTTGTTGTGCATTAACTGGCCTGCCTTTGGAGAGCGCTGACATGTCAGTCACTAATGCCCCGGGCTAAGGGTTGGAGGGCAAGCTTCTGCTGAGAGCTGCTCCAAACTAGAGACTTCAAATGGCTGACTGGCCGCTTGGGGATCAGGAGGGGATAACGGCTTTTGAAAGTCCACCAGTCTTTTGGCCTGTTTTGCGTTGCTGCGGCTGACACAGGACTTGTCAGCGCTTCATTCTGAGTAGCGCCTCAGGGGGTCAGCATTTCATTATGTCGGACTGTCAGTCAGCAAGCCTCTCATTATATCAGACTGTCAGTCAGCAAGCCTCTCATTATGTCAGACTGTCAGTCAGCAAGGCTCTCATTATGTCAGACTGTCAGTCAGCAAGCCTCTCACTATGTCAGACTGTCAGTCAGCAGGCTCTCACTATGTCAGACTGTCAGTCAGCAAGCCTCTCATTATATCAGACTGTCAGTCAGCAAGCCTCTCATTATGTCAGACTGTCAGTCAGCAAGGCTCTCATTATGTCAGACTGTCAGTCAGCAAGGCTCTCACTATGTCAGACTGTCAGTCAGCAAGCATCTAACTATGTCAGACTGTCAGTCAGCAAGCCTCTCACTATGTCAGACTGTCAGTCAGCAAGGCTCTCATTATGTCAGACTGTCAGTCAGCAAGGCTCTCACTATGTCAGACTGTCAGTCAGCAAGCCTCTCATTATGTCAGACTGTCAGTCAGCAAGCCTCTCATTATGTCAGACTGTCAGTCAGCAAGCCTCTCATTATGTCAGACTGTCAGTCAGCAAGCATCTAACTATGTCAGACTGTCAGTCAGCAAGCCTCTTATTATGTCAGACTGTCAGTCAGCAAGCCTCTCATTATGTCAGACTGTCAGTCAGCAAGCCTCTCATTATGTCAGACTGTCAGTCAGCAAGCCTCTCATTATGTCAGACTGTCAGTCAGCAAGCCTCTCATTATGTCAGACTGTCAGTCAGCAAGCCTCTCATTATGTCAGACTGTCAGTCAGCAAGCCTCTCATTATGTCAGACTGTCAGTCAGCAAGCCTCTCATTATGTCAGACTGTCAGTCAGCAAGCCTCTCATTATGTCAGACTGTCAGTCAGCAAGCCTCTCATTATGTCAGACTGTCAGTCAGCAAGCCTCTCATTATGTCAGACTGTCAGAGGGGTCAGACTTTTAGAATTTTCAGACTCGCACGTGGTCAGACTAGGTGGTAATACTGGCATACTGAGCCAATAAATTATTAAGCTACAACCTTTAACTTCAAGTTGTGGGCAGCTGGTTAATGGAGCTATAGCAAGACAGCGGCAGGCCAGTAAAGTGGAAGTGCGAAGAGGAAAGCTGTGGAGCAAAGATGCGGTGACAGAGATAGTGCGGCGGTCTGCGGTTCCCGGGGCAGACAGACCTGCAAAGCCAACAAACTTATAAGGACCCGGCTCGTCCACTTATTATTTTTCCCTAATATGGGAAGAAAGCGGCCGGCCTTTGAAGCGATTCTCCCTACCTACCGCTTCTTCCCAACTCGGGTTCCTGCGACTCCCCCCCAAGGCTCCTGAACTAGCAAGTGACTGACAGGCCGAAACCCCGAGGTGAGGGAAATAAATAAGGGCGAGAAAATTCATGGGGGGCCTCTCTGCAGCCTCTTTAGCTTCATCTTTGCGGGCCGTGGAATATTCTTCTAGTCAGTCTTGTGATTCAATCGTTGTATTCTTTTAGTCATCTAAATTTCGAATTCATAAAAAAATTGGTTGAAGGTTGCAATTGAAAGTCTCAATTGAATCTGCTGCCTATCTATCTATCTGTTAAGAAATTAACAGATTAACACATTTTTTTAATTCAGCGGATGCAAGTAGGAGAAGTACGAGCGGAGTAAGTCTGCCGTTAAAAAATTAACATTTAAATCATTTCAATAAGTTTTAGCCATGATTAATTGATGCTTACTGGAAAGCTTCGTAACTCTTTGTCGTGACAAAGTGAAATTTTTTTGCTTTCTAATTTACGAACACACGCCGACATGCAGACACGCAACGAGTTGAGTTAGTCTATTGCAACGAAAAAAAAACAATAATTGTAATGATTGTTGCCAATTTCCTGCCGAGAGAGAATTGCTGGAATAAGTGGAAGTTAGCAGCTGACTGCTCGCATATAGTCACTAACAGTGCCACACATAAGTAAATGTTGAGCCTTCAAACCAGCTCAAAGCGTTTCATATAGCGTGGCTTTTGTCAAGATCAATTCAGACCTGTCAGTCACCGGCCCGTGAAAAACTCCCTCTATAATAATAAATTCAGCGGGATTAGAAACTGCTGCTCCAAAAGTTGCCCCAGCTACGCGGGCAAGGGCAACAGAGAAGAGGAAGGGGCGGAGTGGCTTGCCATTGGGGGGGCATTAAGCAAAAATAATTCTTTCAGGAGGCTCCGGGAATTTGCGCTGCCCTGCCTGACTGTCCATTCAATTCCCAGCCTTGGCTGCTATCGTTGGGGGAAAAAATGGGCGCAGCATTTTTGCGGCATCCCCCCCCACCACTGCCCAGATGATGGAGGCGCGGCTTGGAGTCACGCTATAAGCTGCCGGCTGCTGAACTGCTCCGCATAGTTTACCGGATGCGCTTCTTTTGTGAGAGCCCCCGGGGTGGATAAGTGGCTTGGCTTGGGGGGTTGCTGCGCATCGGTGCTGCTCTGGGCTTCCAGAATGCGTGTCCGACTTGCTTGAAGTGCTTCAGCTGCTGCCGCTGCGGCTGTTAGAAGCCTGAATTTCTATTGTCGTTGAGTGAGCGCATTTTGCCTGCTCTGGCAGTCAGCTAATGCGAGTAGTGCTCAGTGCGCGATCAAATCCGTTGTACAGTAGGATTCTGATCTTGCTTTGTGAGGTGTCACTCGCTGCAGTCTAATGCTTCTGTGAGAACTTGAAATTTGTGTCAGTTTGCCAATTTCACGCTACAAGCGACTATCCCTCGGTCTATCATCTAACCAGTCAATCAATCAAACTATCGATCAATAATCTGTGTCGCCGTATGTATCAATGTGTGTGTCTATATATACATGAATGTATGTGTCTATGTGTATGTTTGTGCATGCATGTATGTATGAATCTACCTATTTATCAATCAATCAATCAATCAATCAATGAATAAATAAATCAATCAATCAATCAGTCAGTCAATCAGTCAATCAATCAGTCTTTCTATCTATCTATCTCCCATTTACAGCCTGCTGCTCCTGGTGCAACTCGCCCATCACGCCAGCCTCGGCCAGTCCTCCCTAAATGGTCCCCGGCCGGACCTGTCAGTCTCGGCCCCCAAGAAGTGCCAGCTGATCAGCGTGCCCATGTGCCGCAACATCGGCTACAACTACACCTCAATGCCCAACCAGCACGGACACGAGACTCAAGAGGAGGCCGGGCTCGAGGTGAGTTAGCTACTTAATTGTGAGGTCAAATGAAGGTCAACCGCGGCAATTTACACCTGCCGATAATCCTTGTGAACCGGCGCCAGTTTAATGAGTGGGCGCTCTCTACAGCTTCCCAACTATAGCGAGGCCTAACTTATCCCATTTAATGATATTTTCGTCTGGGATGCTTCTGACTGACGTGCTTTATTAAAGCGTCGGTGAAGGATAATTCTCCTCTTGCCCAGCAGCAATTAAGCCGCACCCAGCTTTGCAAAATAATCCCTATGTGGGGCTTGCGATGGGGGAAAGCGATGCCGAATAAGAGAAGAATATTATTTCGGATGGGAACAAGGTGGTAACTGGGGAGGCTGGGCTCAGGGGGGCTGGGGCAGAAGCAATAGATTCGTGACAGGCGTCAATCTCTTGCGCGCGTTCACATCCGAGGGGGGGGGGCGAAAAAATTCCGTTTCCCCCGTTTTTTGATGATGATTTCGCATTTCGATCGCAATCAAACTCATGGTAGGAAGCCGGCGAGAATAGCGAGAAGAAGATGGACAGGCTTTAGCGGGAGAAATACTATATAAAAGGCGAGGCGTGTTTCCCATCTCCCGGCCCCGCCTTGTCAGTTTCCTTAACGGCCCGACGCGGGGGGGGGGGGGGAACCCAGGCTTGGATTGCGCTGTGGGGGCGGCTGGCGTTTACAAAAATAATCCCCAATTCTTGTGCTGGCTTCAATCAGCAGCGCCAATCCTTGATAATTGCGGGAGAATGAAGCCGCGAGTCTAAGAACAGGGGCCGGCAGCGGGTGAAAGAGAGAGAGAAATAGAAGAAGAGATTTAGCGAATCCAGCAGTGGCAATCCAGTGTCGGAGATTTGTCTGGCTAGAACCGGGGCATTATCGCAAATTTTTCCGCGGTTAGAAACTCTACATGATGATTCTACTTTAGACAATAGTTGATCAATTATTTGAAATGTAAGATTTTGTACTCGTAGCTAGGGGGGGGCGTCTCTCTTCTTCAGAATCTATCAATACTTCACCAGATGGGGACAGTTAGATAATGAACAAAGGAAAGTGGTGAAAAGAGAAGAGGGAGGAGAGCAAGAGAGTCAAAAACGACCTAGAGAGTCAGAGGGAGAGGGATAGGGTGAGAGTCCTAGAGACCGATAAAGAGATCAGAAAGAGAGAGAGGGCAGATAAGGATAGATAAGATGCAGAAAGATAGATATGAGGAAGATAAAAGATTCAACGAGAGTACGACAGAGGTCGTTTTTAATGTAGAACTAAAGCTGCGAAAAGGATCCTAGTGCTGGAGGCAATGCACCCCCTCGTAGATTGTCTCCATCCGCTGGTTAGTTTCTGAAAACTAGAAACTTTTAGACGGATGGTAAAAATCGAAAAAACTGGGCGAGGGGCTCGCTTCGAGGAGGCTCGAAAAGAAACTCAATACCAACGGGTGCTTAATGGTCTGATCGAATGGATCTACTGGCCAGGATTGGGAGTTGGGTTGGTCGGGTAGGCGGGCTGGCAAATTCCTATGGGGAATCCTCGCCAACTGAGTCGGCATTCGGGCTGGGAGGATATAGGGAGAGAAAGGGAGAGCTGGCAAGCAGCTTGGCGAGCTATGGGACATCCTGAATGTTCGCCGAGAGCAGAGCGAGGAGGCCCATGCAATCAATGCGGCATTGCCGTCCACATTAATTAACAAGCATATCGAACAGTGCTTGCGCCGAACTGAACTAAACTAACTAACTAAATAAACTCCAAAGCTTTTGCTAAGGAGGGCGGCTCTGGGGACAGCTCGGACCAGAGGGGAAGGGGAACAGAGATTAGTGGCCTACTAGAAAGTGCGGGCTCTTATAGATTAGATAAGGACCATCGGGTTGTTAGAGCCTGCAGTACAAAACTGGCTTTGTTTTCTGGTATTTGTGAATTAAGCGGCCAACTTTTTCGTCGTTGCGCGTTTCTTACAAAATTGTTTTATTCTATTAGTTTAAAATGTTAAATTTTCCTTATAAATTATCTACCTTTGATATTTATAGTTTCGATGAATCCTTAACCGCCTGGGTGATTGCTGAAAAATTTGTGATTTTTAGCGAACTGAGTGTTCACTGAACTGCCAGATTTATATCAGCAACATAAGAGTGATTCCTGGAATATCCTGACCTGATTCTTGGAATATCTATGTGATTCCTGGAATATCCGAATGATTCCTCGAATATCCAAATGATTCCTGGAATATTCGAGAGATTCCTGAAATATCCTTGTGATTCCTGGAATATCCGAATGATTCCTTGAATATTCGAAATATTCCTGGAATATCCAAATGATTCCTGGAATATTCAAGAGATTCCTGAAATATCCTTGTGATTCCTGGAATATCCTTGTGATTCCTGGAATATCCAATTGATTCCTCGAATATCCAAATGATTCCTGGAATATTCAAGAGATTCCTGAAATATCCTTGTGATTCCTGGAATATCCTAGTGATTCCTCGAATATTCGAAAGATTACTGGAATACCCAAGTGATTCCTGGAATTTCTGAATGATTCCTGGAATATCCGATTAATTCCAGTGATTCCTGGAAAATCTTGGTAATATTTGAACTGATAAAGTAGTTTTCGTATCATTTGAATGATTTGTATTTCGGAAAATAGCGTTGCGAGAGTACATTTTGTGCGTTTTTAATTTACAAATCATTTTATTAATTTAGTAGTACAACTTTATCATCTTTGTATTGCCTAAAAAGGCTAATTACTCTGCCCCATTTTTATCCTTCTACGCAAAAAATTTAAATCCACCATTTTTTCCCAAACCAGGTGCACCAGTTCTGGCCCCTAGTGGAAATATCCTGCAGCCAGGATCTGCGCTTCTTCTTGTGCAGCATGTACGTGCCAATCTGCATGCACAACTATGACAGGCACCTGCCCGCCTGCCGGTCCGTCTGCCTGCGCGCCAAGAAAGGCTGCGCGCCCCTGATGCGCCAATACGGCTTCAGCTGGCCAGACAAGATGGACTGCTCAAAGCTGCCGGGTGAGTTCGGGGAAGCCAGCTGGTGCTTGTGAGTTGTTTGGCTGTGTGCCAGCTGATAAGGATTTGTAATTTATCGATGATATTTATCAGATCTGGCAATCAATCAGATCTAGTTGTTAATTATTCAGATCTAAATATCAATAAATCAGATCTAGTTATCAATAAATCAGATCTAGTTGTCAATCAGTCAGATCTAGTTATCAATAAATCAGATCTAGTTATCAATCAGTCAGATCTAGTTATCAATCAATCAGATCTAGTTGTCAATCAGTCAGATCTAGTTGTCAATCAGTCAGATCTAGTTATCAATCAATCAGATCTAGTTATCAATCAATCAGATCTAGTTGTCAATCAGTCAGATCTAGCTATCAATCAGATCTAGCTATCAATCAGATCTAACTTCAATTAGATATAGCTATCAATTAGATATAGCTATCAATCAGATATAGCTATCAATCAGATCTAGCTATCAATCAGATATAGCTATCAATCAGATATAGCTATCAATCAGATATAGCTATCAATCAGATATAGCTATCAATCAGATCTAACTTCAATTAGATATAGCTATCAATCAGATATAACTATCAATCAGATATAGCTATCAATCAGATATAGCTATCAATCAGATATAGCTATCAATCAGATATAGCTATCAATCAGATATAGCTATCAATCAGATCTAGCTATCAATCAGATCTAGCTATCAATCAGATCTAGCTATCAATCAGATCTAGCTATCAATCAGATCTAGCTATCAATCAGATCTAGCTATCAATCAGATCTAGCTATCAATCAGATATAGCTATCCATCAGATCTAGCTATCCATCAGATCTAGCTATCAATCAGATCTAGCTGTCAATCAGATATAGCTATCAATCTGATCCAGCTGTCAGTCAGATGTAGGCCTCTCGCAATCAATAACACCTGGAGTCCAAACCAATCAGACCTCCGAGCAAACCAATCAGACCTCCGAGGTGCTCTAGGACTAGTAAAGAAA
>CATNEM010000115.1:15000-222500 GCA_950096795.1 Macrostomum cliftonense | reverse complement strand
CCACCTTATTCACCGGGTATGGCGCCGTGCGATTTCTGGCTCTTTCCCAAGGTGAAGCAGGTACTCAAAGGATCCAGATTTGAAGACTTGGGCGCCATCAAGGAGAGCGTGACAGGGGTGCTGAGAGGCATCACGAAGGAGGACTTCCAGGGCTGCATCAGGAGCTGGCACCAGCGATTGAGGCGATGCGTTTAGAGTGGCGGCAATTACTTTGAAGGCTGCAGTTGACTGAATTTGCAATTTTTTGTTCTGAAAGTTTTTGTAGCTGAATTCTCGTTACTTTTTGGCCACACCTCGTACACCCATAAAAATTAAGCATCATGAGCCAGAAGTTGTAAGCAGTGCGATTGATAAAGAGTTGTTGCACAAACATCTAAATGCTGCTGATGCTGAGTCAAGACCTGTTGGGAAGCCTCAAGCAGGGATCTAGCTGTCAGAATTGTTTCGTTATAATAATTTGAGCGATTCTTGGCCGAGCGTTTCTTGTAACTTTGTTGAGACCTAGTCACCTTCACTTCTGGAATTGGCGATTGTCATTGGAGGTAGCAAAGTTAATCAGTATAGCCATAAAAATTATTGCAAGCTGCCACTTATTAAACGTTTCCCTATCAAGCTGAGGATACATGTACGAGTAAATGCACGTATAGTTCTAGAAGACATCACGAACTGCGATCTGTGCAGTGCTGCGTTATGCAGAATACTATTTTCGAGACTTAGATCACGATGGCACCACGAGACTCCATACCCGTTTAAATATGTTTGGAAATGTACTGGACGGAACAAAATTGACCACATAAAAAGTGAAAGACTGCATATAAGGCAGACAACCAAAGAGTGAATACCTTTTTCTCTACCTCTTTTCACTGATGTCGCGCGGACTGAGCAGCTCGGCTACATCGACCGGGTTTTACAGTGAGATCTGGTTCGCAAATTAGCCGTTCCCTAATTCAGGGAACGGCTTCGTAAAAAAGGTCCAGCAGCTTTGAAAAATAGATAAAAAACTTTAGTCACCGTTACCTAAGTCTCCCAAGTCTAAATCCAAACTTTAACTACTATAGAGAACTACAGACTGTCCAATGTACAAAAGTGGACAGATCGTAAAAATCCGTGCAAAACCCGAAAGAACTCCGAAACAAAACAAAGTTAATCGAAATATGTTGAGTAAATTACAATAAAAATGAATGCTAAAAATGAATGGAAACTAATTTATTATTCTAAAACAAAAACTTTTAAAAGTAGAATCATAATAAAAAATTTGGCCAAGCTTTGCATTTTTAGTTTATTGCTCTGGTGCTATTAAAATCTTGCTAGTGAGGATTTATCCGGTAATTTTTCAGTTAGTTTAAAATAATTTTCATCAGCATCTATGTATCCTTCCAAAGGCAGATTCAAATTGTCCGAATTAAAAACTCATTTACTCTTTGTTTATTTTATTATTGTATATGACATAAATTTGTGATGTATTGTGCATTTTATTGTAAAAATGTTGCATTTAAAAGGTTCAGAACCAAATTGAATGATAATTTTATCGATACATATGTCTATATAGTATAGGCCTAGTATGTATAATTTAGTAAGGAATTCATGTAATAATTTTGTATTACGTCAGATTTTTGACACAGTGAACATAAAAAATTTACTCTGTCAACTGTTTTAAATAAAAAAAGATCTAGAAACTTAATTTCGATAATGCAAAAATATTTGAAACTTTTCTCTCTTGGACATAAATAGAGTCCATTGTCTGTATATTTAAAATAAAAATTTTGCATAAAATGAAAAAAATAAAAGCAGTCAAAGCATAAGGACCTTGTTGTAGTGATTGCATTTAAGTGCCTAACTAAAGCCATATATGAGCTATCACAAATGATACAAGAATATGTGTTTTATTTTGTTTTTCTAGATCGAGATTGATTTTTAGGCTTAGTTCTCTTCCTCAACCACTGCATCTATTTTTAGAATTGCAAAATAGTGCTATACAGTCTAAATTAGTGATTTTTTTACAAAAAAACGAATTAATTAAATTAGCATTAATTGCCTCTTAAATGATGGAGCTACCTTTCTACTATAGCAAGAAAATACAGTCCGTCATTTGTCGAACTTCCTATAAAAATTTTGCTTATAAGTAATTATTTTTAAAGTATTTCAATGAATTTTACATAAGAATATTGAGTGAGCAATAACCAATATTACGACAGAGTGCAATATGCCTCTGAAAATTATTCCTTTTCAAAATAATCCTCAGCTAATTTTTTTAAAACAACTAATTCAGAAACGTCACACGGCTGAATGACCAGTCTAGACAACATCGTGCTCAAAGAGCACCTCAAACGCAGCCTGCCAGGCAAAAGCGACAAACTCCGCTGCTTCGAGCGAGTTTTAACCGATGAAGCCAGCGGTGGAAAATCGTCGCCGGAGGAGGCCTACTTCCTCCTAGTGGGAGAATCGATCTACTTCTCCGATGTCAAGTGCTCCTCAATGCGGCTGGCCGTCAGCCTGCGCGACGTCGCCGACATCGCCATCGTAAAGACGCCGCGGTTGGGCCTAGCCGAGGAGTACCGCGTCCAGACGCTGCTCATCACCTGCCGGTCAGGCGCTGAGGCTGAAGACGCTGACGACGAGCTTGATGACGAAGACGGCGCCGAGGATGGTGGCGAAACTCATCGAAACGGTGCCGGCAGAGCCGACGAGGGAAGCCCTTCAAGTTCCAGGTTTGTTGACGACGTCAAGCCCCTGTGTTAGATGTCAACAACCGGTAGCCCTGTGTTAGATTTTACCAACCCTGAGCAATCGCCTACCCTTCCTGAATTTGCAGCGATCAGCACCACCAGGCTCTGCCGACAGCCGCCGAGAACTCCGGCGATGGCAACAGCGGCGGCGGCGGTGGCGGCTGCTTCGGTCGCGGCCGAAGTCAGGCGCGCCAACGAGCTGCTGCAGCCGAAGCTTCCCAAACCATTGAGCCGCTGCCACCGCCGCCGCCGCCTGCAGACGAGACTCCCGGCCAGCCGCAGCAGCGCTCCGGCGGCTGCCTACCCAGACGACGCCAGAATCCTCCGCCACCGGCGGCAGACACTTCCTCATCGCCGAACCAACAGCAGCAGCAACAACAACAGGCAAATGGTGACTCGAGCCCAGCACCCACCGGCGTCCCCACCGCAACCAGCGCTGCTGACGCCGCAGCACCCGCCACCGTAGCCGCGGAAAACAACGATTCAGTGCGCAGCTTTCGAATACTGTGCAACGTGTTCTCCTCGTCCCGCTCTGTGGCCTATTTGCACCTGCGCAACACCTGGCAGATGGCCACCCTGCTTGGCACGCTCGATATGGACGAGGAATTCGTTGAATCGACATTGCCGGCTACGCCGAACGGTCGGCGAGAGAAGCGACGGCGTCGGCGAGTGAGGCGGCCGCCGGCGAGTCTGAGCAGTGCGCATCTCACCCAGCTATTCAGGTGAGTTATTATGATAGCATTTCCTAGCCATAAAACCGATTAATTTACTCATCACCGAACCCCAAAACCCACCTCAGAGAGCTGCGAGCGGACATCCTGCGCACACAGGGCAGCATGCAGGAGGCGTTTGGTTTTCTGTTCGAACTGAAGCTCAGCTTAGACCGAGGCTATCCGGTTAAAAAACTGTTCTGGGAGACTGACGACCTGTTCCGGTGCATTGTCAACAAGCTGTTCTACTTTTTGAACAAAGACCCGGCGCTTCTTCAGGGCCGGGTGACCAGCCCAGCAGCTATTCGGCTGGACGAGCTGGACTACTGCCTGCTGTCTCTGCAGATCCTGTCGGCTGTGTTCCTGGTGAGGCAGAGACTACGTGGTCCTGAGCTCGAATCTTTGATTATTCGAGCGTATTTATGGGATTTTTTTACTTCCTTACCTAATGCGAATTCATTTCTATAACAAAACTCCTTTTCGGAGCACCATTTTCGTCCCTACTCAGATCAATGCGTCCCACTGAATAATAGTTTGGTTCCGCCTTGCACAAAATGCCTCGTGCTTAACCCCTCACAAACACCTTTACCTACCTTTACTCGCACACCCACCTCACTCCGCACGTGCACTTCCGTCCTTTCTCACTCTACCCGCACACCCACCTCACTCCGCACGTGCACCTCCGTCCTTTCTTACTCTACCCGCACACCCACCTCACTCCGCACGTGCACCTCCGTCCTTTCTTACTCTACCCGCACACCCACCTCACTCCGCATGTGCGCCCCTTTCCTCCCTTCCTTTACCGGCACAATTATATTACTCCTCAAACCCTTAATCCGCTCGCATACAGTGTCTATTCTGATACTCTTGCCAGTGTAAACATCTGAAGCCCCTGCCCACCCCCCTAAATCGCGTCAGGACACGGAGTTCATGATTGAACGCCGAAAGGCCACGGCCACCCAGCAGCACTACTTTATGCAACGAATGCTGCGCGCCTGTGCCGTCCAAATCCGCCCGTGCGTGGCAAATTTTGTGTACGATCCGGCAAAGAGCCGGCCAGATCACCGACTTACCGGCCAGCTTCACGTAGAGCGGGCCGCCTTGCTGCACCACATTATCACCTACCTCAGGTAGGTGAAAATAAATTTCGTGCCCGATTCGAAAAAATGTTTTAAATTTTCTGAAAATCCTCGCATTTCTGCTTTAAGTAGTATGAAAAGGCAAGGCAGCTTATTCATATCTTTAAATTCAAATATTTTCAGAGAATTTTGCATCAGGTAATGAGCTATTTAAATGAGCTTAAACAGCAATAGAAATATATATTAGGCGAATGAGTTTGTAGCCAAACTGCTTCAATTATATTTATATTTAAATGATTTATATAAAATTGCTTCATTCAATTATGATTAACTTGACATTTTTAAGGAATTAACATTTTACATCGCTAACAGAGTAAATAACTTGCATGGTATTTACTTAGAGAACTTTTTCAAGACCAAAATTTCTACTAAACTCTGCAGAACTGGAATCAGCGCTTGGTAAGGCGTTTAATTGAAGCCCTAAAAAATCTATCATTTTTTACTGCGATCAGCTAGATCTTTGTCTTTGCTTAATTACTCGAATTCGTCACTTTTTTCCGACTAGTAGTGGCTTTATAATGGAGCACTTTTGATAAAGATTACTTATCGAATTACGAGTGGCTTTGTCATTTGCCAAACTAAAGAATTCTATAACTGTACTTTTGTAGACTTTTAGGGTGCTGTCAAGCTGGTCTGATCACGTGCGCTTAAATTTGCTAGTCTTTGTTACATTTTACATGTATCCTTAAAACGATCTCTGTTTTATTAATTTTTCAAAATTCTATGTTGCGAAAAATTCTCAACCTCAGCTGTCAAAGTGATTTTTACTAGATTTTGATTGATGGCTGCTTAGTGAGCTAAGGGGTTTTTGCTTCAGCCTTCCGAGGGGGGTTTGTGAAAGACAGCGTGAATAAGGGTTTATCAGTGACAATCAGTGTGGGCTTATCAGGGATAATCAGTGTGGGGGAGAGTTTATCAGGGATAATCAGTGTGGGGGAGTGTTTATTAGCGATAATCAGAGTGGGGGAGGGTTTATCAGCGATAATCAGTGTGGGGGAGTGTTTATTAGCGATAATCAGAGTGGGGGAGGGTTTATCAGCGATAATCAGTGTGGGGAGGGTTTATCAGTGTGGGGGAGGGTTTATCAGTGTGGGGGAGGGTTTATCAGCGATAATCAGTGTGGGGAGGGTTTATCAGTGTGGGGGAGGGTTTATCAGCGATAATCAGTGTGGGGAGGGTTTATCAGTGTGGGGGAGGGTTTATCAGTGTGAGGGAGGGTTTATCAGTGTGGGGGAGGGTTTATCAGTGTGGGGGAGGGTTTATCATTGTGGGGGAGGGTTTATCAGTGTGAGGGAGGGTTTATTAGTGTGGGGGAGGGTTTATCAGTGTTAAGCCACGCGGAAGCTGTCTTAAAATGATAAAACGCTTCCTCAGAGATTATAACAGATAATGAAAAATCTCTTCTCCTAGGAGCAGCAGCGCGGGAGGCGGCGGCGGCGGCCTGCCTCTCATAGGCAGGTCAGACGGCTCAATAGTCAGCGAGAGTCAAGTCGTCGAACTGCTGGCAGCCGAAGGCGACGGTTTGCTGATCATGCTGACTGAGTCAGTCCGGCTGCTGTGCCACCGGTTTGACACGGGCGGGGCGGCGGCAGAGCCTGTCGATGAAGATGAAACGTCGGATAGAGTCAGCTCGCATCCGGCGAGTCTGCAGCCGCTGGCAGTGGTGGAAGCCTACTACCTGCTGTTCGTCATCAACAGCGTCATCAACTACAGCAACTCAGCCCGAGAGCATCTGATCAGGCAGCACAGGGAGGACTTCAGATTCTTCATTAGCGAGCACAGGATTCGGATAGCTGTTCGGCCCGAGCTGCCAATCTTTCCAGGGCTGCTAGAACTCGCCAAGCAGGTTCGCCAGCAGCTCGGTGTCCTGTAGCTGGGGTGGACGGGGCCGTCAAACATGGGACAACTTGGGACCTAGTAGTAATCTGTGGGCAATGATGCCAGTCAAATTGAGCCTGTATTTAATCACTTTTGTTTGTGTAATCTTCACTGCAGATAACTTTAGACACGTGTCCTTGAGAGCGATTTTTTCGACGAATTAGCCAAGTTATATGAAATTGACAATTTTTTTAGATGGCCTTAAAGCTACTTTAAATATTTTTCTTATGCTTAACTTTCTATTTTCTTAAAATTGACTTTTAACTAATTTATCTTGCAAGGCATCGAAATTGCGAGAACAAAAAAGAATGCCTCAATTCAGGAAATCTACCTGTTCAGTTATTAAATTCTTTTATCTCTGATAAAACAAAAGATAGACGGGTTTGGACGCAAAATATTCCGTTTATTATTAGCTAAACAAACACCAGAACTACATGCGCTTCATATGGAATAAATTTTATTGCATACTTGTGTCAGAATTCTTAGAAATCATTGAGTCTCGACGGTTTAATAACGACGTTATCTGAAAATTTTTCTCGAATACTTGAACCAGTTTTGCTTGGCTTGGGATTATTATTCAGTTCCAGATGTCTCTTGCCGGAGCTGTAATGTCTTTTCCGTGCCTGTCTTTGATGTTTGTAGTGTCCGTTGCCATGCCTGTAGCGTCTGTTTTTTGGCCTGTAGAGTCTGTTTTTAGGCCTGTAGCGTCTGTTTTTAGGCCTGTAGCGTCTGTTTTTAGGCCTGTAGCGTCTGTTTTTAGGCCTGTAGCGTCTGTTTTTAGGTCTGTGGTGTCTGTTTTTAGGCCTGTAGCGTCTGTTTTTATGACTGCGGTGTCTGTCGCCATGCCTGTAGCGTCTATTTTTACGCCTGTAGCGTCTGTTTCTATGACTGTTGTGTCTGTCGCCATGCCTGTAGCGTCTGTTTTTATGCCTGTAGCGTCTGTTTTTAGGCCTGTAGCGTCTGTTTTTAGGCCTGCGGTGTCTGTTGCCATGCCTGTAGCGTCTATTTTTACGCCTGTAGCGTCTGTTTCTATGACTGTTGTGTCTGTCGCCATGCCTGTAGCGTCTGTTTTTATGCCTGCGGTGTCTGTTTTTATGACTGTTGTGTCTGTCGCCATGCCTGTAGCGTCTGTTTTTATGCCTGCGGTGTCTGTTTTTATGCCTGTAGGGGCTGTGCTTGTGCTCGTGGTGCCGATAACTTTTGATACCATGCCTGTAATGCTTGCTTCGATGGCCGTGTCTGTCGAAATTCCAATCTGGCTGCAGTTTTCTAAGCGACTTGAAGGGCGCCGATCCGTGGCGACCTCTTACTCTGTTCGTTGACCGAAATTCGCTGAAGCTTCCGGCATCAGAATGCTTCATGTCCGTCCGCCTCGGTCCTCTGATAGCCAGTCGGTTCCGTTCGTCAAAATTCTTCTCGAAATCCTTGTTTCATGGGAGTGTTTCGTCGCCAGAGCCGCCAATTCTGACAGCAGCAGAAGCAGCAAGTTGCACCAGCAGGAGCACTAGCACCAAAGTCTGTTGGGAACGACGCATTTTTTTGCTTTTTCAAGTTTCGATTTTTTTTCGATAGACTGTTGACATTTTATTATGAGCTTCGAGAGTTCGAAAAGCTTTTATGCACTATTGCATCAAAGAAAATCTTTAACTTTCAAGCAGGTAATTTCAAAACGTTTTTTAACTTCAAACTCAGTTTTTACTGTGTACGTGACTTGAACCAACAAAGATGAAAAAATCTTGCTGTTTCTAACATTTTCTTTCCGATCTCGAGTATGCAGCTTAAAGAACAGGTGAATTTGCTGTCATCCGCAAAGTAACTATCTTTATTGGAAAAAGTCACGTAACGCGGGAAGCCTAAGACGTTTCAACAACGCCGTTTGTTTCATGCAGAAAAAATTGGCTTTCTACAAGTTGATTAGCACTCAAGCTGTGCAATTCTGATTCCAGAATCTGTGCCTTTTTTCTGCTAAGAGGAGGAGAGTCAGTGATGGAAACTACAGACGTGCCTCTAATTAAAACTGCCATTTGTACGCCTATTCTGGACACTGCAGCTCGTTTAGTCGAAAATTTAGTTAATTTAGTCGATCCTGTAGTTAATGAAGTCCTCCAGAAGTCATGAGAATCGATCGCTTGGACCTAAGCAGAACTGCGTTCAAGTTCCAAGTTCCAGGTTCCGGCTGCGAAGTCGGACGTCAGCCTTAAGCAACCTGATTTGACAGGGGGACACAACGACAGGTCCAATCAGCGCTACAACTCCTCCACACCCTTGCTCGTCCGCTGAGCCGAATCAGAGAGTCTAACCGGCGTCACGATCCTCACAGTGAAGCTCTAGGTCGGCTTTTATGGACATCACAGGCTCAGCTGCAGCCTTCTCCACCAGGTGGCCTTGTTGAGAGTGCAGCAGTTCAGCATCCCGACCCGAAGCGTGCCCTGTGGTACGGCTGGGACTCGATGACTATGAGAACATGTAGAAGCTATGTACATCAGATTTGAACAGCTAGCTAGCCTTGGAGGTGCAAGCCTACAACTCACAGTGTTTTAGCTATACGATGGCAGACTCTCTTAACTTTGAGCCTCTTCACGAAAATCAGTTCTAGAACCAGAATAATTCTGATTCCAGAACCAGAATCGATAGGAAAATGAAGAGCACCGAACCGAACGAGCGCATTATAACCTTTAAATACATCTAAAAAGCATGTAATTCAGTGAATTATCATTAAATATTTTCTGTCTTTGACTCAGAGCCGTAAAACTATTTTTTCGAATTTTAAAGCACATAAAAAGTGGTCCTCAAACAATTATTCTGAGTCAGTTCGAGAAATTTTCTCGAACCATATTCCAGAACCAGAACCTGGTTCCGAACCGTGTTCGAAAAACGGAACCATCGATATGAAGAGCTTCGAACCGGTTCGGTTTTTCGAACCAGCAATATGAAGAGGCTCTTTTTTGCCTATTTCTCTCGGCAATCAAATAGCATTAAAATAAATTTTAATTTTTTACGGTGTGGTTTTTTGTAAAAACTGTTGACAAGTTTGCCCTGACAATGACCGATTGTGGTCGAAATGCATTGGCATAGAAATCAAACTGGCAAATTGATTTATAGCTTACTTTTCTTGACTTATAGTGTGTTTTATAAAAAAAAATCGTCCAGGAGGCTACATTTGTACTTTTGCTTTCCGAAATTCCACATTTACTGAAAAACTCCTAAAAAATGAATCATGAAATAGAATCAGAAGCCACGAGACTACCAACGCGCTAAATAGTGAAATAATTTTTGGTTTGATTATTAAAATTGCTAAAAAGCTTTATTGCGGAAACCATTTTAAATTGCATTCCATATGCTTTTTGTCGATTTTTGGCTGTGAAATGATGTCATTCCTATCTTACGACAATGCGTTATCCACCAGCTGTTTACGAGTACACTGCACGTATTTCCATCCGATATGAGAATGTCTAAACATCCTGTTAGTCCATTCCCTTTCCACCAATGTGTGTGGAATTATCATAATAGCGAATAAATGACAGTGTACGTGAATAAGAAGCTACCTTCTACCTTACGCCGACCGCTTTCGTACAGTTCCACATTTCCCAGCCCTCGGACGCTAAGCAAATCCTCAATTAACTCTGTCGACAATTATAGACGAATCAGATAACTAAAGACTCGGCCAACTGCTTCAATTTCCCATTAATAATAACGTTAATCGATTGCTGACCATCTTTCAAGTAAACTGTTAATGTTGCCCGAAAAAGATAGCAAAGACATTCAAAGCCGCCTAAAAGCATTCAAAGAGAAGTCGAACCAATTTCCAAATTGCTTTCTTTTAAAATATGCTCTGAACAGAGCAAAAAAAACAAAAGCATATTAAAAATTTTCAGCTGTACGAAAAAAGAGCCTAGTGCATGCCTATACCGAAGAGGGGACTTATTCGATAAGAGGAAAATGTGGCACACACGATTGAATCATCAATTTATTAATGCTGAAACCAAAGTTAACTTTAGTTAAGGAATACTACCACCTGTTAGCATTCCAAAATAAGACTCCGTTAATCAGACTTTTTAAGGAAAAAATGAGCAGTGCATTAGCACTAACACATTGTATAATTAATCTGCCATTAACCAAAATAACAAAAAAAAGAATTTAAGTTAAAAATACGAGTGCGAGTCAACAAGCCCGATTTGAGGGTCAGGCTTGTATTCATCATTATACGATTCCAAATAGCTGTCCACACTAGGGCCCAGCACTCGATGGCCGCCAACAATGCCGGAATCACTGCCCCACTCGCTCAATTTTTTGCGATTTCCAAAGCGAATGTGCTTTTTGTCCCAAACATTTTTCCACCAGCGGTGGTGGGCAGCGTGCTTAGGTCGAAAATTTCCTCGATATATATTTTTTCGATGACCTCGGCGCAAAAAACTTCGATTACCATGATAACGTCTAGCCGTAAATCGTACTCTAAAAGCCGTTTTGTCTCTTGATTTTCGACTTTTTCGTCGCGCAGGTCTTGTTCGACGCTTTCTTCCTGTAGGTCTTGTTCGACGCTTTCTTCGTGTAGGTCTTGTTCGACGTTTTCTTCGTGTAGGTCTTGTTCGACGTTTTCTTTGTGTTGATCTTGTTAGACATGTTCTCCGTGTTGTTCTTGTTGAGGGTGTTCTTCGTGTTGGTCTTGTTGGACGTGTTCTTCTTGTTAGTCTTGTTGGACGTGTTCTTCGTGTTGGTCTTGTTGGACGTGTTCTTCGTGTTGGTCTTGTTTGGCGTGTTCTTCGTGTTGGTCTTGTTGGTTGTGTTCTTCGTGTTGGTCTTGTTGGACGTGTTCTTCGTGTTGGTCTTGTTGGACGTGTTCTTCGTGTTGGTCTTGTTGGTTGTGTTCTTCGTGTTGGTCTTGTTGGTTGTGTTCTTCGTGTTGGTCTTGTTGGACGTGTTCTTCGTGTTGGTCTTGTTTGGCGTGTTCTTCGTGTTGGTCTTGTTGGTTGTGTTCTTCGTGTTGGTCTTGTTGGACGTGTTCTTCGTGTTGGTCTTGTTGGTTGTGTTCTTGTTGGTTGTGTTCTACTCGGTCGCGTTTCTGCCGTTGCTCTTGGTGTTCTACTCGGTCGCGTCACTGGTGGTGCTCTTGGCGTTGGTCGGGTTCTTTGCGTTGGTTGTGTTCTCGTTGGTCGTGTTCTACTGGGTCGCGTCTCTGATGATGCTCTTGGCGTTGGTCGGGTTCTTTGCGTTGGTTGTGTTCTTGTTGGTCGTGTTCTACTCGGTCGCGTTTCTGCCGTTGCTCTTGGTGTTCTACTCGGTCGCGTAACTGGTGGTGCTCTTGGCGTTGGTCGGGTTCTTTGCGTTGGTACTGTTCTTGTTGGTCGTGTTCTACTGGGTCGCGTCTCTGATGATGCTCTTGGCGTTGGTCGGGTTCTTTGCGTTGGTTGTGTTCTCGTTGGTCGTGTTCTACTCGGTCGCGTTTCTGCCGTTGCTCTTGGTGTTCTACTCGGTCGCGTAACTGGTGGTGCTCTTGGCGTTGGTCGGGTTCTTTGCGTTGGTACTGTTCTTGTTGGTCGTGTTCTACTCGGTCGCGTTTCTGCCGTTGCTCTTGGTGTTCTACTCGGTCGCGTAACTGGTGGTGCTCTTGGCGTTGGTCGGGTTCTTTGCGTTGGTACTGTTCTTGTTGGTCGTGTTCTACTGGGTCGCGTCTCTGATGATGCTCTTGGCGTTGGTCGGGTTCTTTGCGTTGGTTGTGTTCTCGTTGGTCGTGTTCTACTCGGTCGCGTTTCTGCCGTTGCTCTTGGTGTTCTACTCGGTCGCGTAACTGGTGGTGCTCTTGGCGTTGGTCGGGTTCTTTGCGTTGGTACTGTTCTTGTTGGTCGTGTTCTACTCGGTCGCGTCTCTGATGATGCTCTTCGCGTTGGTCGGGTTCTTTGCGTTGGTTGTGTTCTCGTTGGTCGTGTTCTACTCGGTCGCGTTTCTGGTGTTGCTCTTGGTGTTCTACTCGGTCGCATCACTGGTGGTGCTCTTGGCGTTGGTCGGGTTCTTTGCGTTGGTACTGTTCTTGTTGGTCGTGTTCTACTCGGTCGCGTTTCTGCCGTTGCTCTTGGTGTTCTACTCGGTCGCGTCACTGGTGGTGCTCTTGGCGTTGGTCGGGTTCTTTGCGTTGGTACTGTTCTTGTTGGTCGTGTTCTACTGGGTCGCGTCTCTGATGATGCTCTTGGCGTTGGTCGGGTTCTTTGCGTTGGTTGTGTTCTCGTTGGTCGTGTTCTACTCGGTCGCGTTTCTGCCGTTGCTCTTGGTGTTCTACTCGGTCGCGTAACTGGTGGTGCTCTTGGCGTTGGTCGGGTTCTTTGCGTTGGTACTGTTCTTGTTGGTCGTGTTCTACTCGGTCGCGTTTCTGCCGTTGCTCTTGGTGTTCTACTCGGTCGCGTAACTGGTGGTGCTCTTGGCGTTGGTCGGGTTCTTTGCGTTGGCACTGTTCTTGTTGGTCGTGTTCTACTGGGTCGCGTCTCTGATGATGCTCTTGGCGTTGGTCGGGTTCTTTGCGTTGGTTGTGTTCTCGTTGGTCGTGTTCTACTCGGTCGCGTTTCTGCCGTTGCTCTTGGTGTTCTACTCGGTCGCGTAACTGGTGCTCTTGGCGTTGGTCGGGTTCTTTGCGTTGGTACTGTTCTTGTTGGTCGTGTTCTACTGGGTCGCGTCTCTGATGATGCTCTTGGCGTTGGTCGGGTTCTTTGCGTTGGTTGTGTTCTCGTTGGTCGTGTTCTACTGGGTCGCGTCTCTGATGATGCTCTTGGCGTTGGTCGGGTTCTTTGCGTTGGTTGTGTTCTCGTTGGTCGTGTTCTACTCGGTCGCGTTTCTGCCGTTGCTCTTGGTGTTCTACTCGGTCGCGTAACTGGTGGTGCTCTTGGCGTTGGTCGGGTTCTTTGCGTTGGTACTGTTCTTGTTGGTCGTGTTCTACTCGGTCGCGTTTCTGCCGTTGCTCTTGGTGTTCTACTCGGTCGCGTAACTGGTGGTGCTCTTGGCGTTGGTCGGGTTCTTTGCGTTGGTACTGTTCTTGTTGGTCGTGTTCTACTGGGTCGCGTCTCTGATGATGCTCTTGGCGTTGGTCGGGTTCTTTGCGTTGGTTGTGTTCTCGTTGGTCGTGTTCTACTCGGTCGCGTTTCTGCCGTTGCTCTTGGTGTTCTACTCGGTCGCGTAACTGGTGGTGCTCTTGGCGTTGGTCGGGTTCTTTGCGTTGGTACTGTTCTTGTTGGTCGTGTTCTACTCGGTCGCGTCTCTGATGATGCTCTTGGCGTTGGTCGGGTTCTTTGCGTTGGTTGTGTTCTCGTTGGTCGTGTTCTACTCGGTCGCGTTTCTGGTGTTGCTCTTGGTGTTCTACTCGGTCGCATCACTGGTGGTGCTCTTGGCGTTGGTCGGGTTCTTTGCGTTGGTTGTGTTCTCGTTGGTCGTGTTCTACTCGGTCGCGTTTCTGGTGTTGCTCTTGGTGTTCTACTCGGTCGCGTCTCTTGTGTTGTTCTTGGTGTTGGTCGGGTTCTCTGCGTTGGTAGTGTTTCCTTTGGTCGTGTTTCTATTGTTGGTAGCTTTTCTGTTGGTCGTGTTTCTTGTGGTGCTCTTTGCGTTGGTCCTGTTATTGGTTCAGCTCTTGTCGTTCGCGTTCTTTGTGTTTGCTTTGTTTTTTTTGGTAGCGTTTCTATGTCTGCTTGAGCTGGTATCCATAGACCATTTATTATGTTTTTTCTCTTAAGTTCCGGTGAGGAAAGCAGTTCCTGCCTGCTTTTCGCTGTAACAGCAGCGGGAGCGGCCCTGACTGTTAAACTGCTCAGGAAAGCCGCAAGCAGGAGCTGGTAAAAAATCATGATATGTTTGTTTAATTTTCTAGGTCCTGAATACGAGCTAGCGCAGTCTTAAGGTTAACCCACGGATCCTTTATATGGAGACTTTTGGTGAGACAGCTAATGCGGTGACGACTTTTAGACAGGTGCAATTCGATACTCCAATTTTATGCTTAGTCAGCGTTTTTTTAACAAATCATTTTGTCATGAATTCTAATAGGCAAGTTTTGCTGACTTAAAACGCGACAGTCGTGACAATTCAGCAGTTAAGAACTGGCTAGCTCCGGTTGTAGGGCAGTATCTGTGCCCAGGAGTCAGCGAAATGGGTGTTAAATTGCCTTTGGCGTGCCCGAACCCGCCCTAGTTCGATAGACTTTTGCACGGATTTTTTTCACCTGCATTATTGAAGGTTCGTCCCACGAAACAAAAAGTTTAACATATTTTAGAAAAAAATCTTTTTTTCTGTGTTCGAGCTACGAGTACACATGCAGTTTTGTCTTTCGATGAGACCCGCATGCAGAGCTTCAACTCAGACAGAAATAACCGACTTTAGGAGACTCATAACTTCAAACGGTATTCACGCGTAATATTTCTTAATACATTTGTACACTAGTACCTTTTCTGCTGATTTGCGTAATCATTTGTACAACTTTTACGCGAGTATTGTAAAGGCTAGTGTTCCCTGTCAGTCTCACGGACATTTAAATTCTATTTTTTATTGAAATGCATTTTATTACTATCTTTTTATCGAATAGTGTTATTGCAATACTACTTAACAACGCAAGCAGTACTACTTACAACAGCAGACTTGAGTGATTTGTAAAATAAATATGCTTAATCAAGACTGTAGTGAGAGCAAATGCTAAAAAGTATATCATTTTTGTGTACATTCCAAGCAGTCATGCTCAAACACTTCAACTAAATAAATGCCGATTTGTATATTAATGTTAGAAAACTTGTGAACATTTTCTATCTAACAACGCAACATCTGCTGCACCAAGACAATCCTCACTGGGACAATATGGCAAGTAAACTTTTGAAATTATTTTTGCTTTTAAGTAGCTAGCTAAATAATTTTTTATGGATAAAAAATTTTATTTAATTTCTAGAACACACGAAACAAATCACTTTAATTCAGATAAACTCTCATGTAATTTGAACTGATCTATTCTATAATAAAGAAATGACAACTATCAAGCATTATTGCAGCGAGGACACTATAAAAATTTATATTTAAGCCCTTATTAAGGACAATAATAGGCTTTTTTATGAATTTTATTCAAAAATATTAATTCGAGCAAATGTTCCCGGCACCTGAATCGGAGATTTTCTGTTAAGTTTGTGTCCGTATTATTAATTTGTCAGCTGATTAGACTTCAATGACACCATGTACTCGATGCCGTCTTTTGTACAAATGTAGATTCCTAATTGAGAAATATCGACTCATGAGTCTTTTGAAGCGATTCTCGTTTGGATTTATTCCATCATTTTCTCCAGACTCAAATGCAGGCTTAGCTTCCTCTGGAGAAGGCGTAGTTTCCTCAGGCGCAGGAGTAGTTTCCTCCGAAGAAGGCGTAGTTTCCTCAGGCGCAGGAGTAGTTTCCTCCGGAGAAGGCGTAGTTTCCTCAGGCGCAGGAGTAGTTTCCTCCGGAGAAGGCGTAGTTTCCTCAGGCGCAGGAGTAGTTTCCTCCGGAGAAGGCGTAGTTTCCTCAGGCGCAGGAGTAGTTTCCTCCGGAGAAGGCGTAGTTTCCTCAGGCGCAGGAGTAGTTTCCTCCGGAGAAGGCGTAGTTTCCTCAGGCGCAGGCGTAGTTTCCTCCAGTTGTGCTAACGGACTGTCTAACTGATCTGGCACCGCGGCAGAACTGGTAGGGCAGCTTAGCAGCCAGACGCCAACCAATAATTTGAGAACAAGTTGCCCCGTGGAAAATATCATGACTGAAAGTAAAAAGCAAAAAATGTTCGGCTTTTTTACTGAAGTAAATTAGTAAGATATTATGGAAGAGTTATAACACTCTTTTATAGACCCAAAGCTTGATTGAAACACGTTTGCTAACAATAAATTTTTTTGAACAGCTGTATTTTCGGCTTATTTTCATTTAATTTTTTTCGTAATGCATGTTTACATTCTGTTTTTCATAGAAATACAAGGCTAATTAAAACACCTGGCTTCGGAATAAAATGTTTGTTTATTTCAAAAAACTAAATGTAAGCGTAAGTTGCTTTACTCTATTTATAGTAGAATTGTAAGCTTCTAGAATTATTTTAAATTTGGAAAGTTTAGCTTTTTCAACTGACATTAAAGGGTGGAAAAAAATCTAAACAAATTTGAATATGAAAATCCGTGACAGACTCGCGAATTTGGTTCGAAGCAGTCACAATTTGGGTTAGTATAAGAACCTTGGTCGTGTGTCAAACAACTAGTTATTGAGGGATTGAAAAGGAGAATTATTCACTGCTCCACTTCAATAGAATCGTTTACTTAGCCGGTAAGGTAACTTTTTTAAGCTTAAAAAAACCTTTTCTTTTCAAGTGAGCTGCTTGATTGATTGAATTGTTTACCGTAAATGACTGGTGCTTATCGGAGTCACGGGACACGCGGCTCGTGCAAACTGTCCTTCCTTTTTTGTTTGTCCTTCAGTTTGATTTGGAGGGACAGTTTTTTGACATTCCCACCTACTTAATCGGTGCTCCGGTTTGATTTGTATTTAAATAGACAAAAAGTTATTCAATAAATGATTAAACTATGTGGGTTATGCTTATTTAAAAAAATAGCAAAAAAGGCAAAAATGTGGCTACAAAAGTAGGAGAAACTTTTTTAATACACCATTCCTAAGTGTTTTCCTGTCTGTCTGTGTGTCTGTCTGTCTGTGTGTCTGTCTGTCTGTCTGTGTGTCTGTCTGTCTGTCTGTGTGTCTGTCTGTCTGTCTGTCTGTCTGTCTGTCTGTCTGTCTGTCTGTCTGTCTGTCTGTCTGTCTGTCTGTCTGTCAGTCTGTCTGTCTGTCTGTCTGTCTGTCTGTCTTTCTGTCTGTCTGTCTGTCTGTCTGTCTGTCTGTCTGTCTGTCTGTCTGTCTGTCTGTCTGTCTGTCTGTCTGTCTGTCTGTCTGTCTGTCTGTCTGTCTGTCTGTCTGTCTGTCTGTCTGTCTGTCTGTCTGTCTGTCTGTCTGTCTGTCTGTCTGTCTGTCTGTCTGTCTGTCTGTCTGTCTGTCTGTCTGTCTGATTTTCTGGCAGTTCGTTGGTCGGTCTGCTTTTGTATCTGCAAATTATTCTTTGTACGTCTTGTATCATTTGGCTTGGCCAAATGCCTGTCCCGAATGTCAGCTGCTATTACTGCAGCTTTATCTTGCACAATTTTTCTACCAAAAGGAAGGCCCCAGCAACCATGGATTTTTTTCGCCAAAATTCTAAACCCAACCTTTGTCGATGCCCAAAGTTCTGTTGTTGATTTTTCCATCAAAGCCACTTTAGACAATAGCCCCTAAGTGTACAGGGCGCTCCCCTCTGAGACAGGTTGAGGTGTGAAACAGCCCCCGATTGACACTTAACTCCGACACTTAAGAATAAAAGAAGTCAAGATAGCCTTTTAGTGCCCCGCGAAGTCTGTGAGTGAAGCCCATTATTAATTATTGCTAGTAAAAAGCAACAAGCTAAAAAAGCTTGCCCCATTTTCGTGCCGCACAAGTTCACGGACGGGAGCTAAAAGGATTTTTCACTTAATTTTTTAGCTCTGTTGTCAGGGTGGTGTTTAGACTTTCACTTCCTTCTGCTAAAACAGACTATTCATCAGCTGTATCATTTAAAATTGACCTTTCTCCTTTTTTCATCAGATTTCGCCTCAACAATTGCTTGATCTCTTCCCATAATTTTAATTTTAATTAATCGCTTTAATTCATTCATCAGTCCCTCATAAACCTTTTGATGTTTACCGACAAACGCAAAATTTTGCCCAGGGTTTCTGCAAATTCCTTCGCCATAAATAATAACATTATCGACTTACATTAAATAAAATACATTAGCCAAAAACGCAGTTGGCAACGTAAACAAAGAAGCAGTTTAATTAGATGAAAGTTGCCGCTACAGTGCCGGCTGGTGTGGGCGATAACACTATTTGCGCATTATAACTTTTCCTGGATTGGTACACACAGAGCCTGCTGTGGGTTCGACAAGAACAACTAGTGCCCATTGCCATTCAATAGGAGTGATTCAAGCCCTTTGAACTCTGTGCTCAGTGCCGACAGGTTGTAAGAGTCAACCCTACTGCTTATGTGCTAAATGATATCCGATTTAATACCCTCCTACCTACATACCTATCTACCTGCCTACCTACCTACCTGCCTACCTACCTACCTACCTACCTATCTACCTACCTACCTACCTACCTACCTATCCATCTATCTATCTATCTATCTATCTATCTATCTATCTATCTATCTATCTATCTATCTATCTATCTATCTATCTATCTATCTATCTATCTATCTATCTATCTATCTATCTATCTATCTATCTATCTATCTATCTATCTATCTATCTATCTATCTATCTATCTATCTATCTCTCTATCTATCTATCTATCTATCTATCTATCTATCTATCTATCTATCTATCTATCTATCTATCTATCTATCTATCTATCTATCTATCTATCTATCTATCTATCTATCTATCTATCTATCTATCTATCTATCTATCTATCTATCTATCTATCTATCTATCTATCTATCTATCTATCTATCTATCTATCTATCTATCTATCTATCTACCTATCTAACTAGCTAGCTAGCTATATCTATATCTATCTATCGACTCGCATGTTACTTTTTACAGTCCATACTTCGTGAGTCTAAGCTTAAAGCTTGTTCAGCTTCCGTCTTCAGCGCCACTCTGGACAGGACTTTCAAATCGCCCATTTTTCAACGCCTCTGACTTCAAACTACGTGGCCATCCTTTGTTTTATTAAATGCCTAATCAAAAATAACTCCCCATGTCACTTAAAGCTGTCCCATATCTCCGTGAACCCGCATAGCGCAGGCACTCACCAAAACCCATCAAAGTCAGCGAACATCACCGTGATTTTATTCGGCGATTAACAAAACACGAATTCCTCTAATATAACTCATGCAGGCCAAATAATTCTGATCGTTCACATGGCATTTAATCGCACCTAACGCTATTATTATCAATCGATAATCCACCGACCTATCAATCAACAAAGGAATTTTATATTTCAAGATTGCACAAATCGATATAGTAAATGATTGAAATCGAAAATCATTGTAATTTTGACCTATGTAGGCAGACGCACACACAGCACACCCACCCACGCAAACAGAGGTCACTATCAATCTACACAGCTCAGCAGAGCCAGCTACTGTGATGCTTGACACTATTAATGCTATCTGATCAAAGATCTTCATCGCATACGCCCAGGGCAGAGGATAACGATCTGCGGGGATTTTTCCTTTCCAATTCAGTGACTGCGGAAGCGCAATGAAGCTGAGGCTGTCAGTTAGCTTTGCGCAACAAATTCTTTCAGTGGGGAAAATCTGGCAGAATTCAATCTAGCTAATACTAAAATGTTATCCCCCAGTTTCCTTCCTTTACGCGGCCCACGCGAGCAATCGGTGATGAAAACTTTTTGGGAAATCTTGGACACCCAGGAATCCCGATCTAGGAGTTTTCAATCTCGGACACATTTCTGACAGTTTTGCAAAAGGCGGAGCTTCGTACCATCAACCCCCTCTGCCCCGTACGACCAACCATGCATTCGATCAATTTAGAGAATTTATGACTAGCAAATGTCGAAACTGTCTAAATAGCTCGTATCAAAATCTAACTCATGCAGAATTATTCTATTTATAATTGTCGGTCTGAAAATCGCAGCTGACTTTTGAGACATGCCAATATATTTAAGTAGGCGGGCCTGTTAGCTTACCTGCTTATTAAGACAGTGATTTACAGCCTGCTACAGCTGTAGAAGGACTGGGGAAGCTGAGGTGAAGAATGAGAGAACAGGATATGATAGTTTTAATCCATCTATCTAATGGTAGATTAAAAAGGAAAACCAAATAGGGAAGACAAAATTAAATAAAGGCTAACTCAATAATAGCACATACCCTAGAATCCCCACTCCCAGTTGCTCAATAAAGAACAAAAGCAATTAGGAACTGTTGTTGAAGCTGCTCTGTAAGGCGCAAATTGCTAATCAAACCGGGCTCCCATTAAATTAAATTTGCGCTAAAATGCACAGCGCAAAGTGGAGCAGCGGGGGAGTCGGGCCGGGTGGCCGCCGCTCTCTGGGAGACTCTGGGAGAGGCGGCGAGCTTTTTTTTGCGAGCTTTTTCTTAAGATAATGCACCGCATGTGTACCATTTTCAGGTTGGCCTGCTTCTCTGCTCGGGGCTTCTTTAATTTCTTTTAGAAGAAACGGCCCTCAAGCGTATTTTGGCCTCCGGTCATAGGGTCCGCCCTACCCCCATGCCTCGTGGCTTTCTTTTAGAAAAAGGCTCTTTCTTTAGCTTGCGCTCCCCTGAAGTGAACGTTCATTGTTGTTAGACCGCCACTATAGCCTGCGGCTTGTGACGTGGGACCTGCTTTAGCATTGTGGCAATGTTACACTTTCTTGAACTGCTTTAGCTGTTCTTCTTTCAAGCAGAAAATCTCTGACAACAAATTAGCAGTTAGTGTTTGTTTGTTATTGTCCGTTTTGCGTTGTTTTTGTTAACGCTTATTTGCTCTGTTTATGTGGTACCCTGTATGAGTTACCTTTACAAGTTTTCTTCAAGTGTAGATAGATAGATAGATAGATAGATAGATAGATAGATAGATAGATAGATAGATAGATAGATAGATAGATAGATAGATAGATAGAGAGATAGATAGATAGATAGATAGATAGATAGATAGATAGATAGATAGATAGATAGATAGATAGATAGATAGATAGATAGATAGATAGATAGATAGATAGATAGATAGATAGATAGATAGATAGATAGATAGATAGATAGATAGATAGATAGATAGATAGATAGATAGATAGATAGATAGATAGATAGATAGATAGATAGATAGATAGATAGATAGATAGATAGATAGATAGATAGATAGATAGATAGATAGATAGATAGATAGATAGATAGATAGATAGATAGATAGATAGATAGATAGATAGATAGATAGATAGATAGATAGATAGATAGATAGATAGATAGATAGATAGATAGATAGATAGATAGATAGATAGATAGATAGATAGATAGATAGATAGATAGATAGATAGATAGATAGATAGATAGATAGATAGATAGATAGATAGATAGATAGATAGATAGATAGATAGATAGATAGATAGATAGATAGATAGATAGATAGATAGATAGATAGATAGATAGATAGATAGATAGATAGATAGATAGATAGATAGATAGATAGATAGATAGATAGATAGATAGATAGATAGATAGATAGATAGATAGATAGATAGATAGATAGATAGATAGATAGATAGATAGATAGATAGATAGATAGATAGATAGATAGATAGATAGATAGACAGATAGACAGATAGATAGATAGATAGATAGATAGACAGATAGATAGATAGATAGATAGATAGATAGATAGATAGACAGATTGATAGATAGATAGATAGATAGATAGATAGATAGATAGATAGATAGATAGATAGATAGATAGATAGATAGATAGATAGATAGATAGATAGATAGATAGATAGATAGATAGATAGATAGATAGATAGATAGATAGATAGATAGATAGATAGATAGATAGATAGATAGATAGATAGATAGATAGATAGATAGATAGATAGATAGATAGATGGATAGTTAGTTAGTTACATTTGTTCAGTGTTAATTGCTCATCACACATCAATATTCACTGAGACATCACGAAGTAGCCTGTAAAAAAAATCCGAGCCCAATTTTCTACAGCTTAAAAAATGACACGCTTGTGACTCAAACGACGTAAGTGACGATTTTGAATGTTTTTTTTCTAGACAGCTTAATCACTATAGATTATAGTATGTGATTGACATCCGCAAAAGACGGATTGCTCCCATTGGTTGCAGCCAATCTAGAGCCGAAGCCAATGGCGCAAGGCCGCGGTGGGTCCCTCACCCTCCCCTCCCCCTGCCTTGACCGCCACTTGCGATATAAACCAGAGAATTAGTGGAGCAGAGCCGAAAGCCAATAACTTACCAGATTAGAAAATCTTCCACTGCTTACATCCGGAATCCCCACGGCCAGCTTCCCAATGAGCCACTCGCACTCCCAGGCGCTGTTCATCGGCCAGCTATCGCCCAAGTCCCGCCGTCGAGCCGTGGCTAGCGCCGAACGCGAGCTTCGACGGCAGCACGGGTTTCGGGCGGAGTGGCGCTGCCAGCAGCAGCACCTGGCGGCGGCATCGGCGGCTTCAGCGACTCCCGGCCGATGTTTCGGTCGCCGAATCGACGATCAGCCGGCAGCAACGATTGACGGACTCGGCGAGGTGCCTTCGGTGCTGGCCGCCTGTTGCCGCTACCTGACGGCCGGGGACCGCCTGCTCACCGAGGGCCTGTTCCGCCTCGAAGGCTCCCGCCTGCGTCAGCGCGACCTCCGGCTGCGTTTGGACCGCGGCTGCGGCATTCGCGATGGCGCCCCGGCGCACGACGTCAGCGCCGTGCTGAAGGCCTGGCTGCGCGAGCTGCCCGAGCCGCTGGTGCCCGCCTGGCTTGCCCGCGTCGTCCTGGCCGGCGACACCGCAGGCCGGCAGGTCAGTGCACTCCGCTTGGCGAGCCTGCTGCTGCCGCCTCGCCAGCTGCACTCGCTCCGCCTGCTCTGCGGCCTCCTAAACCGCGTGGCCGCCGTCTCCGATGTCAACCGGATGACACCCGCCAACCTGGCCGTCTGCCTCGGGCCCTGCCTGACTGGCGGAGCCGCCAGCCCCGCCGAGGCCGCACGGTCCGCTCGCCTGGCCGCCCTGCTGGTGGAATTCGGCCACACCGCTGTTGGTGCCGTGGATTCCGGTGCCGACTATGCCGAGGCCGAAGATGACGCCGGTGGACGCGACGACGAAGAAGAGAAGATGACGGACGCGGCTGGACAGGCGGTGGAGCTTCAGCAGCAGCAGCAGCAGCAGCAGCAGAAGCAGCGCAATCTGCAACGTGCCGCGTCGCTGGGCAGCGCCCTCCGCGCCGCCTTCGGCCGAGCCGTCTCCCGCCTGGCCAGCCGCAGCCGCAGTCGCAGCCGCAGCCCGCTAGGAGCCGCTGCTTCTGCTGCCGCTGCCAATGCCGTGGCTGCCGATGCCACCGCCGCCGCTGCCGCCGCCGTTGCCGCCCCCTCAGCAGTGCCAGCGGCCCGAGACTTCGCCAGATTCGACCCGGCTCGGACGCCGCTCATTGGCGGACGGAAGAAACCGACGTTGATCCAGGCGCCGGCGCCAGCAGCGTCAACTCTGAAGACTCTCAGATTCGCCCAGTCGGCGGCGGCGCTGCCGTCCAGAGTCGCTACGCCGCCTCGCCCAGCCGTGGTCGCATCAACGACCCCGGCGAGTCAGTCGTTGTCGACAAAGCCGCAGCTGCATCAGCCGCCGCATCAACAGGCATCTTCGCTGACTTTTTGTCGTCAACAGCGACGAGGCCGACGGTCGCCGCGTGACAGCCTTCGGGCTCTGCGGCAGTCGGGACTGATCGGCAAGCCGCGGCCCGGCGGTCAGGAACGCCTGCTGCGCCGGCTGTGGTCGCCGCTGTCCGCTGCCAGCCGCCTGCACCTGCTGGCTGGGTCGGCGGTGAGTCCGCTGAGATTCGCCGGCGGCCAGCAGAAACAGTCGGCTTGAGTTTTTGCGTGCATAGAAACTGTTTGCTGCTTCTAAAAAACGTCTTTCTGTCTGCCTTTTTTACTTGCTGTGCTTGTTTTCTCTCTCTCTATCATTTCGCTGGTCTTTTTTTTCAATATTGATCGTCGCTATTCGCTTCGCAATGTAGTAGAATTTGTACATATTTTTTATAGTTAATCGATATTATATCGCAAATATAACTACTCGTACTATTAAAATTAGAAAACTGATTCAAAAAATATTTTTCTGCTGTGTTCTAATTCTTATGAGCAGTTAAAAACTGGATTTAAATACTCAAAGAGGGGAGATGCAGAAGCTGAGCGAGGAGATGCATAAGCTGAGAGAGGAGATGAAGAATCTGAGAGAGGAGATGCACAAGCTGAGAGAGGCGATGCAGAAGCTTAGAGAGGAGATGCAGAAGCTGAGAGAGGTGATGCAGAAGCTGAGAGAGGCGATGCAGAAGCTGAGAGAGACGATGCAGAAACTAAGAGAGGCGATGCAGAAGCTAAGAGAGGCGATGCAGAAGCTAAGAGAGACGATGCAGAAGCTTAGAGAGGCGATGCAGAAGCTGAGAGAGGAGATACACAAGCTGAGAGAGGCGATGCAGAAGCTGAGAGAGGAGATGCAGAAGCTGAGAGAGGCGATGCAGAAACTAAGAAAGGAGATGAAGAAGCTGAGAGAGGTGATGCAGAAGCTGAGAGAGGAGATGCAGAAGCTGAGAGAGGCGATGCAGAAACTAAGAGAGGCGATGCAGAAGCTGAGAGAGGCGATGCAGAAACTAAGAGAGGCGATGCAGAAGCTAAGAGAGGCGATGCAGAAGCTAAGAGAGACGATGCAGAAGCTTAGAGAGGCGATGCAGAAGCTGAGAGAGGCGATGCAGAAACTAAGAAAGGAGATGAAGAAGCTGAGAGAGGAGATGCAGAAGCTGAGAGAGGAGATGCAGAAGCTGAGAGAGGCGATGCAGAAACTAAGAAAGGAGATGCAGAAGCTGAGAGAGGCGATGCAGAAGCTGAGAGAGGAGATGCAGAAGCTGAGAGAGGAGATGCATGGATGCATGCAGAAAGCAATACAGTTAATGCTTTCGTGAGTGTGTGAATGGAATTTTTGTGCAATGCATCAAAATTCTCATTAAAATATATGCGACACAGCCGAAATTCCGTGACCAGCCATCAAATAAAATTATTAATTCAAACTTTAGAGGTAATTACAGACGCAATGGAACTGACCAACGCATCTATAACTACACTCCAGCAACAAGTCATGCATGATTTATTGCAGTCCGATTGTCAACACGAACCCATCACTTCGCGTCCGCTGCCCCCCCCCCCCCCAATTCCAGGAGCTATCAGCGATTCATAGAATTCAATGCGATGTGAACGGTAATAATTAAATCGATTGTTAATTCTGCAATTCTTCGAGGCCCGAGTAAGGCATAGCTCGTAGCAATCTATGCATAATGCATAGCCGACACACTCGCTGTCGGATATAATTTCGTGCTATTCTGTATTCGAGACGGGAATATTATTAATAAAGCTTGAAAGCTGAGTAACCAGGGCGGAACAACAGTTAGTTAGATCCTTGAGATGGATCGGATTTCAATAAACACCGATAGACGATGTGGCCTGCCCCGAGTGACCCCCTCTCAGCTTCCGTTTTAATAATGATGAAGTGGAGGACAATTTGGCTGACAAGGGCCCCGCCCTAACTTTCAATGCGCGTTTTCTTCTACGTGGCAAAATTAGGCAATTTTTAATTCTTTTAGAGGGCAGCCAGGGAAGAGCGACTAAATCAACATTGGTCAAGGCTTCCACGTAGCAACAGAAGGTTAGACTTTTTAGAGTTTCATTCTTTTCTTACAAAGCTTCTATATGGAGGTTTTACAATTTATTATAATTTGGAATTAAAGGCCTTTCTAAAATTTCATTCAGAAACCGGAAATTGATAAATCAACAGAACATGGCAAACTGGCTGGCCCCTCCCTGCGCACGCTCATCAATTTATCTGCTTATGCCACCTCGTTTCAAGGCCAACGTTTGACACCTGAAATTTTTATAAATAGAAGTGGACAGACTCTGCCAAAGGTGGCAAGTGTTTTACAATCCATTTTTACCATTTGTTTATAAGCATTCGGGGGCAATGAAATGAAACTATTCACTTGCTTCCATTGCGAGCGCAATGAAGGTTTGTGCCAGGTTTTGACACCTTAAGCCAACGCCACTCACTCATCCATCACCTGCGATGCGATGCGCTCCGCCTATCGCGCAATGTTGAATTTATTGCCAGCTCGTGTGCCTACGGCTCATCCGACTGCCGGAGAATCGAAATCCAAGTTCAGAGGGGAGGGGGTTGATGCTTAAACTACAAATGCATTTTTGTAATTTTAGCTAATTTAGCTTTTTTAGTCTTATAAAGCCTTATAATTGTTAAAGTTTTTCAATCCATCGGCTATATGCATGCCTCATTGGCTGCACAATTGGAGATTTGAAAAAAAGTTCCCCACTTGTTAGAGACCGCCCGTTGTGGATTGAAAATAGCGCGATCCCCTGTGCGCACTACTCATAAGCTAGCTATAAAAAGTCATAGGAAGCAAGATTGATCGACTGGAAAACTTTTTTTTCACCTTGAGCCGAGTCCACTGCTCCAAGCGCCAGTAGCCACGCTCCATCGGGCTCCTTCCACAATTAGAAAGAGATTTGAAGTCGGATTCTATTTTTAGGGGACAATTTGAGGAGTTAATTGTTATAGACTGGGGAATTACACGCTTGAAGTCTTTGTCCACTCGACCACTCGGTAGAGGATTCGGCAAGTACGATCTTGGCTCTTAGGCTCTGATTGCTGTTGATTCAAATTGTCCAGAGTTCAGAGTTATTCATCGGGTAGTTAACTAACAAAAATTGCAATACCCTTTTCAAACAATGGACAGGTTGATGTTTGATTCGCATCAGCGCTTCTGGTGTTTTGGTTTGAATGGCCCCCAATTAGAATTGGAGCATGGTAGACATGGAGACTGAGTTGCTTCCATTGTATCTTCAATAATCTCGGTAATGGTTATTATGTTGCGTAATTTGTGCTACATTGAGCCCTACAAAATGAGCTCAACAAATTGCGCAGCTGTCCCATGAATAATTACTAAACTGTTAAGTTTGTTAGCTTCGTAAAGTTAAAGTTACTCACCAATGCCAGTTAAGAAGTCAGTTTGTTTTCCAACTTATATTATCACATTTTTATGCTTAGCGGATGCTTATGTTGAGCTTACGGGATCGACTCTGTGTTTGCTATTTAGTCACTATGCACATAACCTGGATACTAAAGATATTCGTGGACTTAGTGGGGATGAAAGAGTTGTCTTCAAATAAACTAATTATAATAATCCCGATGTGTACCTTGACTTCTGAGAGTTGCATACAAAAATTATTGTGACGGTAATTAGCACTATAGCTAAGCAAAATATTATTAAATATGTTGTAAACAAATAAGTCATGGCTGTCGCAAAACAGGCATTTCTGACCTAGAATTACACGGCTCGTATGGGTTCTAAACTCTATAGTTTCGAGGTTTTTCAAATCAAAAGAAGATTGCTAGATTAGAATAAAATATTTAAACAACAGTGATTATATAAAGTTGGGCGCCTTTGATGATATTTGGGCACCTGTGATGATATTTGGGTGCCTCTGTTTACAGTTGGGCGCCTGCAATGATATTTCTAGGGCGCCTGTGATAATAATTCGGCGCCTGTGATGATAGTTGGGCGCCAGTGATGATATTTGGGCGCCAGTGATGATATTTGGGCGCCTGTGATGATAGTTGGGCGCCAGTGATGATAGTTGGGCGCCTGTGATGATATTTGGGCGCCTGTGATGATAGTTGGGCGCCTGTGATGATAGTTGGGCGCCAGTGATGAAAGTTAGGCGCCTGTGATGATAGTTGGGCGCCAGTGATGATAGTTGGGCGCCAGTGATGATAGTTGGGCGCCTGTGATGATAGTTGGGCGCCAGTGATGATAGTTGGGCGCCAGTGATGAAAGTTAGGCGCCTGTGATGATAGTTGGGCGCCAGTGATGATAGTTGGGCGCCAGTGATGATAGTTGGGCGCCTGTGATGATAGTTGGGCGCCAGTGATGATAGTTGGGTGCCAGTGGGGCGCCAGTGGGGCGCCAGTGGGGCGCCAGTGATGAAAGTTAGGCGCCTGTGATGATATTTGGGCGCCAGTGATGAAAGTTAGGCGCCTGTGATGATAGTTGGGCGCCTCTAATAATAATTGGGCGCAGGTGATGATAGTTAAGTGCCAGCGCATCATTCAGCTGGGTGCCATTTTGGGGATCTTTGGGCAGCTTTTAGCCAGAATATTTGGGTACTGAAAAAGTATTTTAGTTGAAAATTTGTAGAGTTGAGAAAATTTTTATTTATGTAGTTGCGCCTGAGAAAAATAATTAAAAAATTGTGCGGATGGTGCTTCGGTTCAATTGCCAACAGTCAAAATGTATTCGTAAAAGTGCATTTTTAATTTTTTTTCAGAACTTTGTTTTTTGGTTGCTAAATGGCTGTCAAAGCGATGCTGGCAACACAATTTAAAAAATTCTTTTCAAATGTCTTCTATTGTCCTCATTCGATGTGATTTAGATTTCTAATACCATTTTCTTCTTCCTTTTTATCTATCTACTTCCTTTTTATTCTGTATAATTAGTAACGTTTTCATAACGTTTTAGCGTTCTTGTTTTATTATTTTTTCAAGGGCAACAAAGACTAATCAAAGACCCTTGATTGACTACTTTAAAGTAGCAATGAACGATTGGCTTCAAGTTGTGCTGTAAAATAGAAATACAAAACCTCCAATAATTGCTTTAAGTTTATGTAGATGAGGTACGTTGATCAATTAAGTTGCCTAATAAAATTAATTTCATTTTTTAACCTACGAGCGAAATTTTCTAAGGACTGCAATTTAAAAGCAAAATAAGGCTTTTTTACACCGTTGTGACACCACCGCCACACCGTTGTCACACCGTTTTCAAACCGTTTTCACGCCGCTGTCACACCGTTATCACACCGATGTCACACGAATGTCACACTGTTGTCACACCGCTGTCACACCGCTGTCACACCGTTGTCACGCTGCTGTCACACCGTTGTCACGCTGCTGTCACACCGTTGTCACGCTGCTGTCACACCGTTGTCACGCTGCTGTCACACCGTTGTCACGCTGCTGTCACACCGTTGTCACGCTGTCACACCGTTGTCACGCTGCTGTCACACCGTTGTCACACTGTTTTCACACCGATGTCACTCCGTTGCCACACCGTTATCACACCGATGTCACACTCTTGTCACACCCTCTTTACACCGTTGTAACACCGTTGTCACACTCTTGTCACACCCTTTTTACACCGTTTTCACACCGTTTTCAAAAAGATGTCACACCGTTGTCACACTGTTTTCAAACTGTTGTAACACCGTTGTCACAACGTTGTCACACTCTTGTCACACCCTTTTTACACCGTTGTCACACCGTTCTCACACTCTTGTCACACCCTTTTTACACCATTGTCACACCGTTGTCACGCCGCTGTCACACAGTTGTCACACTGTTTTCAAACCGTTGTCACACCGTTTTCACAAAGATGTCACACCGTTGTTACGCTGCTGTCACACCGTTGTCACGCTGTTGTCACACTGTTGTCACACCGTTGTCACACCGTTGTTTCACTGTTGTCACACGCTTTTTTCACCGTTGTCACACCGTTGTCACACCGATGTCACACCGTTGTCACACCATTGTCACCATTGTCACAGCGTTGTCACACCGTTGTCACAGCCCTGTCACGATAAAAGTTTCCATAAAGTGACTGCAGTAAAAAAATCTACACAAATTGGATCTGCAACACTGCTCCTGATAAAGTACGAGAAATGATTTGAAAAAACGTAATGCGACCCACGTAAAGTTTTTAATCAGTGCATTTTTTACACGATAGCATATTTATGCAAACTAAGCTAACTCCAAAACAAAGAAAGCTTCAATCAAACTGCAGTTTTGCGTCTTCATTTAAGCTATAATGCACTGCACAGGGCATACAAATTTTAAACAAAACTTGACAATTCCACATGCTTAAAGCTGAACAGTCCAACTTCCTGTTGAGCCGTCATGTACTGATTGGATCTGCATCTTTGGGGCTGAATTAAAAGCTGAATCATACTAGGCGGAAATAGTATTTAGCAAGGCCATGACACTGCAGTGCAGAGCGCCGGCTACATTTAGCAGAGACGCAAAGATGGAATGCAGAAAATACCTGTGCTGGAAGCTGACCCAGTCTAAGCAAATCTGTGCAAAGTGGGCAGCATTGCCAGTTCGATGGTCCAGCAGCCTTCCAAAGGTAACTGTCTGCTGCTTTGCGATTCTGCTTTCAGCAACTATTGTGATGATCGGCTTGCAGCAAAGATTAACCCAGACCCAGTCCGGCACTTTGAAATCCATCATGGAGAGCAAGGTCGACGGAGACCGAATTCTGGAGTCAGTGCCCAATGGAGACACTATTCTGCATCGGTTCCAAAATGGCAATGTATCCATAGCAACAAACGAACGGCCCGATCTTCTTCACAACCACAAGTTGTACAGCATGTCAAAAGCGAGTTTGGAAAGCAAATTTGAACAGATCCTGCTGAAGTCGATAGCAAGCTGCTCTGTGCACACAATCTTCGGACGACGAGTGATTACGTCATTTGAAGCCGGGCACAGGTTGTGCATGGTGGGCCCGTTCAAGCCAAGCCAGCCCTGTTACGTCTTTTCGTTCGGTCGCAACAGGTCATCCTGGCGATTCGAAGAGGACGTGTCTTCCAGCCACGGTTGCTACGCCATCGCCTTCGACCCGGCGATGCCACAGTCCAGTCAGTTGCTCAGCGACCGCGTGCTGCTGCTGAGGGAGGGTCTGGGCGGTGCCGCACCAGCCGAACGCACTGTCAGAACGGACAGCTATCTGGGCTATCTGAAGCGATTCAGGGCCGAGCGAGCCGTGATCGACGTGCTGAAAGTTGACGTCTGGCCACGGGATTGGTCAGCGCTGAAGACGGCTGCGGGTGACGGCTCCTTGAGATTGACGAAACAGCTGGTGCTGAATATTCGAGGCCAAGGAACGAGTTCTCCCACTGCGGAGAAGCTCATTGAAAGAAGCATCGCTCTGGCGAGTCTGCACCAAGCCGGATTCCGACAGTGGCATCTGCGTGGGCTCTCCACAGCAGGTTTTAGCGTCAGCTACATCAGCATTCACTTCTTGCAGAGCGGTAACTTCAGCAGTCAGCAACAACTCAGAAACCCGATCGATAGTATGATTTATCTTCCATTACAGAAACTCAAAATTTCTCGGAGTCCAGGATTAAACCAACTGACTATTTTGCAACGGAAGAATCTTTCAGCAATGTCTCCAGCTCAACTGGAATACCTGTACTTCCAGCTGGTCGAGCAGCAGCACCTGTTCTGTCCCTACAGCAAAAGGATTGGCGAAAGAGATGATGGAGGCTGGGACATCTGCTTCAGCGAGCCTTTCAACATCGGCTCATCGAGGCCTTGCATCGCATTTTCATTCGGAATTGACTATCAGTGGAATTATGATGACCAGCTGGCGGACGACTTCAACTGTCAGGTTTTCATGTTCGACCCGAGCATGAATCTGGCCAACCACCAACGTCGGAACAGCTCGTGGTTCTACCGTACGGGCCTGTCATTCAGCAACAAGACGTCTCCGCAGGGATGGAAGATGCGCACTCTGTGCGAGCTGGTCGAAGAGATTTTGCCAGACAACGCAACAATCGACATTCTCAAGATCGACGTTGAGTATTCAGAGTGGGCAGCCTTTGAGAAGGCTTTGGAGGACGGCTGTCTGACGAGAGTGAAGCAGCTGCTCTTTGAGACCCACACGGATGGCTTCTTTCAAAGGCACTCTAATTTCGGTCGCTTCATCCGCATACTGACGGGAATCTTCGACCTCGGTTTCAGAACGTGGAAGTGGCACCGGAACCCTTGGTCCCGTCTGTTTAAGTCAGAAAGTGGCTTGATAAGACCATGCTGTTATGAGCAATACTTGCTTAACACAAATTATGTGCAGAATTCAAAGTGATTTTAATCATTCGCACTAAAATGGAGTTGATACAGGTATTTGCGGTGTATAAGAATTGCAGATGAGCACACACCAATTTCAATTGATGGAATAAGTCCTTTAAACGTCCTAGGTTTTTACACTTGTACATGCATTATTAATTTTTTTGCACAAACACAGACCATCTCGATTGAAAGCTTTAATTTGCAAAAATGTATCTTTAAATCCTATTATGGAAAAATTTTTACTCGAACTCATGGCGTAGTAATTGTATGGTTACATTGTGTCGGCCAACACCTATCCGTGCGGAAAAGAAATAAAATATATATACATGCAGTTTGTTGTGGAAAGCGATCACGAAAATTTTTAAGTTAATTAAATATGCACTTTGGCAATACATATGTATTGTACGACTGTATTCAATACACTTTTATGCTTTATCATATAGCGCCTCGTTAATCATGAAATTGAAAAATAGGAATTAAAAAGTGTCAAATTTTCGGGTTGGAAATTATTTAAGGTCAAACAAAATAGCATAGATAATGGTCATTTTTGAAAAAAAACCTTGTAAAATTATCCTAAATATGTATAAATCAAAATAAAACACTCTTAAATCTGCGTAAAAGACTGGGAGAAAATTCCTTTTCTTGCTTCACCTGTCGCAATTTGACCATTGCGCGAATCTGAATCATGATGAGGAATAAATGTGGCACCTGACTGAAGATCTTAGGTGGCACGCCTTTCACGGTTTCTGTTTCGAGCGAATATGTTCCTGCAAAATTTGAAAATAAAACGGTGACTTTTTAATTGATCAGTCATCATAATTTTTTTCTATTTATTCCTCAGTTGCAAGTTTTGAGGAGTGTACAACGATCAATAGATACAATAATATATATGCCCAAACCAGCACAGCATCTTAATAAGAGGAATTGTGTTTTTTGCGATATTGCTTGTCATAAAAGACAGCAATCTGATATTGTTCTGCAGGTAAGTAGCATTTTTAGAACTTTTCTAGAGCCCTGAATAATTTTAATTCAAAAAGTTGAAAACAAATTTTATAAAAATTTATAAAGATTTTTTGTGTCAATAAAAGAGAAGGCATAATTTCAATCCATTGAAATAAACTATATATGGCTACTATTGGTACTTCTTAGCATTAAAAAATGTGTTTTGGTTATTAATTCTAGTGCTTAAAAAGATTGAAATAGTTAAATAGATATTGTATAATCATACAAAATGATTTAATACCTTATATAAATCAAAAATTCCTTTTAGACTGATCAAGTGGTTGTGTTTCATGACATTTGTCCAGCAGCAACTTATCACTTATTGTCTTGTCCACTTACACATATCAAAGATTGCAAGCATCTAACAAAGAATGACATTGAGCTTGTCAAAGAATTAGAAAAAGTTGGCCTACAAGCATTATCACAGCTAGGTGCAAATGTTCAAGAGTCTAGGTAAGTAGAAATATTTTTTGTTTAATCAATTGTTTTTTAATGTCCCTATGAGAGAGTTTCTTTTGTGGTGCACTTTTTATTAGTGTATATTTATGCTTCATGCAATCAAGGTCTAGAAAAATATCCATGAGGATATCAGTACATTGTAAGTAATTAAAGTTGGTTGCTTTTTTGGATCTTAGGGACAACCAATGTAAGTAGTAATAGTTTCTCAATAAAAAATGCATTAAAGGTTAGTGCTGGTAATTGGTAGTTCCTGGCAGAGCCTCTTTTATACAACTATTCAAGATTCGGCAATAAACATTGCATTTTGCCTGCTTGCAGAATTGGTTTTCACTGGCCGCCATTTACCTCAGTGAACCATTTGCACCTGCATTTAATTAGCCCAGCGGGTAGCATGGGCTGCTTAGCTAAGCTTAAATATGGCTCAAGATCGCCCTGGTTCATTACTGTAAGTTTCAATTGATTTGACAATTTAAATTAAATTCTTGCCTCCCCCTCTCTCTCCTGTCCTGCCATTGACCGTCCGGGCATTCAAGGTGTGGCTTTCACTGGCCACCATTCAATTCAATTAATCACTTGCATTTGCACGTACTGTGGCCAGTTAGTCGGGTCCGGGGTCACCGCTACACACCTGGCGGCAAAGCCTTTAGAACTGTGAGTCTCAATCCACAGCTCAATAACCACCACCGGATCCACATCTCAATAACCCCATTATTTACTCCAGTTACACGCATGCATCTCTCCATCTGTTTATCTGTCTAGGTCCAGGAAGTGATTAGTCATCTGGAGAAGCTCCCGGATGCCAGTGGAAACTAACGGACCTCACCTAAAATATGCGTGTGCAACGTGACATTCCTATAATATAATTATATAGAAAATATATTCTTATCCACGTTAAAGATGACTATTTTTGTGCAGTCATAAATACTTTTTTTACCAATTATATGTACTGTAACTGAAACACTCAAGTTTTTTATTCTGATTGATAAGTAGTAAGTTTTGTTGTTCACACAGATTTTCTTTTCAATCCTAAGCTTTAAGTATTTGCAACTTTCTGTGTCCAATTTGCGCATACTGCTATTGATTTGTATTTGAAAATAAAAGAAGCATACTTTTTAATTTTGCAACAGCAATATGATAAAGTACACACTGTTTCATGCAGTAATTCAATACACTTTCGCTAGAATCAAACCTTCTTTAAAAACACTGAACTGACTGCAGCTGCCCTCCCTAGATACTTGAGTAAGCTGAGCTACCCTCCCTAGACACTTGAGTAAGCTGAGCTACCCTCCCCAGACACTTGAGTAAGCTGAGCTACCCTCCCTAGACACTTGAGTAAGCTGAGTTACCCTCCCCAGACACTTGAGTAAGCTGAGCTACCCTCCCTAGACACTTGAGTAAGCTGAACTACCCTCCCCAGACACTTGAGTAAGCTGAGCTACCCTCCCCAGACACTTGAGTAAGCTGAGCTACCCTCCCTAGACACTTGAGTAAGCTGAACTACCCTCCCCAGACACTTGAGTAAGCTGAGCTACCCTCCCCAGACACTTGAGTAAGCTGAGCTACCCTCCCCAGACACTTGAGTAAGCTGAGCTACCCTCCCCAGACACTTGAGTAAGCTGAGCTACCCTCCCTAGACACTTGAGTAAGCTCAGCTACCCTCCCAGACTAGGTTTATTTTTTGTCCGATAGGTATGCTATAGCATCTTGACTTTGAGAATTGCTTCCTGAAATTCAATATAGGTTGCAATTTCACATCCTGATTTTTCAATTCTTCACAATAAAATACCTCTTAAATGGGACTTTTAAAATTTGCATCCCAAACCCTGAAATCGCATCCTAAAATTAAGAACATGATACGATTTTGCATCCTATGCCCATCTTAAAAATAAACCTAGCTCCCAGATCCCAAGACACTTCCCCTCCCATCTGAGCTACAGGATCTCCGAGTGCTGGTCTCGCGCTTCAGTATTGCAGCAAGCCAATCCGAATCGTCCTACTTACAGTAGCGCATGCGAGCCATAGTCCAGCGAGTCAGCCGGGCCGCGGTTGTTGTCGACGGGGTCACCGTCAGTGAGATCGGCCGGGGCATCCTAGTCCTGCTGGGCATCTGCAAGTCGGACACCGTCCAGGATGCCGAGTGGATGAGCCGGAAGCTGCTCAATCTGCGATTGTTTGACGACAATGGCGAAGCCGGGGACAAGCGGTGGATGAAAGGCGTCCGTGATCTGGGATTGGAGGTGCTAGTGATTAGCCAGTTCACTCTGCACGCCACGCTCAAGGTCAGGCATTGGAGTGGAGTCTGCGGGTGCTTCCTTGGAGACCATGAAACATAAAATAGCTACTCAGAAATCAAATTCTACCTAATTTTCATATTTCGGTATTCTAGTGCCCTAAAAGATCCTCAGATTAGACTTAAAACCATCCCAGATCCTTAAATTAGCCTCAAAACTCTCTCAGATCCCCAGATCAGCCTCAAAACCCTCCCAGAATTCTCGAATCAGCCTCAAAACCCTCCCAGAATCCTTGGATCAGCCTCAAAACCCTCCCAGAATCCTTGGATCAGCCTCAAAACCCTCCCATAATCCTTAGATCAGCCTCAAAACCCTCTCAGATCCTCAGATCAGCCTCAAAACCCTCTCAGATCCTCAGATCAGCCTCAAAACCCTCCCAGAATCCTTGGATCAGCCTCAAAACCCTCTCAGATCCTCAGATCAGCCTCAAAACCTTCCCAGATCCTCAGATTAGCCTCAAACCCCCCCCAGAATCCTTGGATCAGCCTCAACCCCCCAGAATCCTTGGATCAGCCTCAAAATCTTCGAGGACACTGGAAACCCTTGATACCTTTACACAAGCAAATTCTGTTACTTAAATATAACATAATAAGTTTTTTCTTAATTTTCATCCTTACTGTCCTCCCGGCTATCCAGGGCAACAAGCCGGATTTTCGACGGGCAATGTCCACCGACCAGGCCGAGAAGATGTACAACGACATTATAGAATCGATGCGGCGGGATTACGACGCCGGTAAGATCAAAGCCGGTGTGTTTGGCGCCATGATGGAGGTGACTAGCACCAACTCTGGCCCAGTGACTATCAGCTTGGACACCAGGGAGCCAAAGACTGCCGTACAGGATGTGGACGGAGCAGATTAAAAAGTGATGATGCTTGGCATTCTTGGTTTACTGTTTCTACAGGACAGAGCTGTCTTCAAAACGGTTGCTCTTATAAACAAAATTGTCTGTAATTATAAGTCGTTTAAACTTCGCTTCCAGTCAATTTTCCTATTATGAGCGTACAGTTGTAAAACTATTATAAAAATACTCTGTCTTGGTTATTTTGTTGAAATAAATTATAGTTTTTCTTAACTGTCTCAGTAATCCTAGAAAATTTACAATACTAACTGACTGGTAGATTATGTTAATGGATAGTCTTTCTTCACGACTCTCTCATGTTCGATTGCAAAAGTAATCACAAAGCTCGTAGCCAATTATTAGGTTTCTCTACCAGTAGACGATTTTGCGAAATAATTTTTCCCTTGTATCACTTAAAATTGGTAGCTATAGCTTGATTGGCAAAGAAATTGGCTTGCATGACTCAAGCTAGATCGCCAATATTCGCTGGCAGAGAAGGTCGATTAGAGGTCAGAGACCTAACTCCTCCTTCTAGAAGAGGTTCCAATATAGAAATACGGAGTTACACGATTACGCAACCAATAGCGACAATTTTTCCAATTATCTCTCTAATGAATAATCTCTTAAAACGTCCCGGAGCTAACTTCTGTTCTGTCTGCAGAATAATCCCGCCAAATCGCTAATCCAGTGCGATTGGCAAGGACGCATAAGTTTAGCCCTCTGTAATTTCCTTTCTCAATCTCAATCCATCTGCAGCCAATTTCCTGATTTGAGCAGAAAATCAGTGTGTTTTTTAATGTATCCCCGCGTTGCAACAAAAATAATGCGAGTTGGTGCGCATAAGAAAATGAAAGGTATATATAAGTTTTAGCTTTGACGATTCACTAGGATTGAAGTTAGTTCGTAAAATTGAATCGCCTACAAACTTCGAATTGAGGCCATGAAATCTATTGGCGGCTTGCTGCTATTCCTTGGAGCGGTCGGTTTCATCAACGTGCGTAAGTGGTCGCACTTTTAATTTACCGATTGCAATGTTGGTCACGGGCGTCAATGTAGCTATACTGTAGTTTTCTAATTTTTTTCTGGACGATTTGGTAATAAATTATAAGCATGTAAGGAAAAGGCTGTGCATTTGACAAAATTATTTAGCTAAGGAGCCTGAGATCATGGAATGAGCGTAGCTCTGACTCTGCCGGCAGATGAATTCCATGCATAAAGTGGTAAAATTTGAAAGTTTACGGCGTCAGCAAGATGTATATAGAAAGCGAATCGAGGAGTTATAGCCTAGTGGCTAGGGAATCTGCCCCATGACCGGAAGGTCGTGGGTTCGAGCCCCAATCCTAAAAGACAATTTATGCCCTTGAGCAAGGCACTTAATCCCGGATTGCTTCAGTCCACCCAGCTGAGATCGGTTACCAGTTTGAGCTGGGAAAATGTAGGGTGGGTGGTGCAATCCCTCCAGACCCAGCAGCTGTACACAGCCTGTGTCATGGGCTTGTACACTTGGTCGGACATCTGGTCATCATTTTTTTATAGAAAGTCATTAATTAGGAGTTTAAAGGCAGTAAAGCCGAACATCGGTGACTCCTTTTTAAGTCAAACAAAACACGGAGCTCCACAGCCTCCATTCACTTCATTTCAACCGCCGCTCAGACGAGGACTCAATCGACGAGTCGGACGACGATCCCCAGGACAGGCTGTCCGCCTCCGGCGAGGCTCGCCGTCATCTACAACGAAAATTCGGCGTCAAAGAGAAGCGTTCGATTAGGGCTGGCGATCAGCGTTCATCGACAATCGACTTCGCGATATTGCACGGCGACGGCGGCCGAGCGCAAGAGCAAATCCTGGAGCATCGGCGACGACCGTTGCGCAACCTGGCCGCCTGGCTGCTGGCCAACTGCGGTCGCGCAGCTGCGAAATCGAATTCGGCCTGCAGCTGCGCCCGGCTAGCCTGCTCGGGCCAGTCCGCCTGCTCTGGCGCGCCGCCAGTCGAGAGACTCGCTGGCTTCGTCCGCTGCCGGTTGGGCAGTCTGGCGGCCTACCAGCTGTGCGAATGCAGGCTGCACCTTCAGGCAACCTTCAGGCTAGGCGTTGAGCAAGGATCAGCGGGATAGTAGGAAACTCTGAAGGACCGCGCTTTCGACAATTTTCAAGATTGTACAGTTTCATTGGTTTGGAAAGTAAAAAAATACTGGTTATTTACGAGCATTTGTTTTTTTTCTTCGGCATCAATAAGCAGCAAGCAAAAAAACTGGCTGCAGTTTCTTTAGTTGTCCTTGTTTAGGAGTAAGCTAATTCCCAGAATATTATTCAAAATTTTGCCGATTCATGCAGCAACACATCACGAGAACCGGCCGAAGGACTCACAGAGTGGCAGCTCTCACTGAGGGACTCACAGAGTGGCAGCCCTCACCGAGGGACTCACAGAGTGGCAGCCCTCACCGAGGGACTCACAGAGAGGCAGCCCTCACTGAGGGACTCACAGAGTGGCAGCTCTCACCGAGGGACTCACAGAGTGGCAGCCCTCAATGAGGGACTCATACTTTCAGTTAAAATAAATGAACGAACAAGAACAGGACATAAACAATCGATATTTCACAAAGACGAATTCGAAACCTATTATTATAAGATTCAGAGCAGACAGACGTACAGAATCAAACATATTTTATTAATTATTTACTTTTTTCTTGCCTGACAAATAATTGCTTACCTGACTACTCGTTAGTAGCCAGAAAGAAAACTAGAAGAAAAAAGTTTATGCCCTGCTTAGCAACTAAACGGAATAGCTTAGAGCGTAGGATTTTCTATCAGAACGACAGAAAAACTGAAATTAAAACTAGCTTTAGCTACTACTACTAATAACGATATTAAAACATGATTTATAAATTTACTTACACAACGAATAGTAGATTAGACAGAAAATTATTACAAATAATTTTGTTTTTTGACAAATAAAATTACGAGACTTAGAAGTGATTAATAAAGACAATATAGATAGTAGAGGGCTAAACGGCATCCTACTGTGTAAAATTAAGTTCACATCAGAGAGAGAGACTGCACACAAACTGGTATGTAGGTAGCGTTAGTTGCTGAATTGCGCCGGGTTTTTTATAAACAATTTCACGAGTAGGATAAACAACGCCAGCAACAGGCAATTAATTTACAAAAATTCAAGGAGGCAAATATAGCGAACAGAGCGACGTTGTTAACTGAGTCGCGGCGAGGCGTCATCGTTCCCATCCGGCGGCCCCTGATATTCGGGCTGTAGAAGATCAAACAGCTATGCCCCAATGGGGATAAATCTCCCTAATATCTCAAAGATCAGTCATGCACCATATTGGGATAAATCTCCCTAAAAACCCGAGGATCAACCAGCTATATGCACCCACTTGGGATAAGTCTCCCTAAAATCCCAAGATCAAACAGCTATATGCACCTACTTGGGATAAGTCTCCCTAAAATCCCAAGATCAAACAGCTATATGCATCCAATTGGGATAAGTCTCCCAAAAATCCCAAGATCAAACAGCTATATGCATCCAATTGGGATAAGTCTCCCTAAAATCCCAAGATCAAACAGCTATATGCATCCAATTGGGATAAGTCTCCCTAAAATCCCAAGATCAAACAGCTATATACATCCAATTGGGATAAGTCTCCCTAAAATCCCAAGATCAAACAGCTATGCCCCCAATGGGGATAAATCTCCTAAAATGCGACCCGATTCCCAATCAGCCGCCACACCTCAGATTGCGCCCCCAGTCACTGCAGAGAAAAACCAGCCGCTCTCCTCAACCGTCAGCCGCTCAGTTGCAGCAGCCGCCCACCTGCGACTGGAACACCTCAATCGTGTCGTTCTCCTCCATGTCCAGGGTGGCCGGCGTGTCAGACTCCTCAACATTGTTCCCGTCAAAGATGAAGCGCACAGTCTGCGGCCGCAGGCCCAGCCTGTCGCAGTAGGTGGTCATCAGCTTTCGCAGCGGCGTGTTCTTCTTGATCTTGAAGTGGATCACGGCTCCGTCTTGGCCCTGAACCTTCAGGTTGATGTGCTCGCTGGAGGCGTTGGTGTTCGACATTTTCTGCTGTTGAGCTTGCTGGCTGGAATAGCAGATAATCAGCTACGCAATGGTGAATTTTTATACAGTGATTAGAAAAAAGAACTACATAATAATGTTAGAATATTACGAGAAACAGAAAAATTTTACTAATTTGTTTAGTTTTTTTTACAAATACTGACATGCATGCATAAATGCTTAAAAAAATACTTGTTATAATTATAAACGTCCTACAATGGTACTACAGTATATATTTTAGTCATATATTAGTTATTTTAGTAAAAGTTTATAATTTAATTTGTTCTTAAAATTCAGGATTACAATAATATTAGACAGAAAAATCTGAAAAAAGTCCTAAACTGCGTAAAAAATCATATAATTTGTTTGCTAATTATGCAAACTAAAACAACAAACTTACCAACAGATTATAGACTTACCTTTGTTGCAAGGTAGATTTAATGATAAGCAGTGAACATGAATACACAAAACATGCATTGGCATAATTTTTATACAAAGGACCTCTTTGACAAGATGTGCAGCCCTCGAAGGGCGTCTTGTAATTGTTCAAATTCATATACAAAAAGGTTTGTGTGAACTTGGAAAGAAAATTATTTCTAGATTCGCAGATGTTAGTGATTTAGTTAAGACGTCTGTTACAGAGGCTTGCTCCGGAATCTTGTCTTCTTGCTGTCTAAGGTCTTCATACAAGTTTTTGGTGGCCTGTCAATTTTCGACTCTAAGCTCTTCAGTATTGCTCATGCTTCGAGCTTTGTACTTTCTCTTTTGAATCTGAATGCAGGATTAGCTAAACAATTTCCAAGTAAGAGCGCACCAGTAAACAGACACTGAGCGCAGGATAAAAAAGATGCTGATTGCTGGTTGGGAGATTATTCAAGTGCTTGGGGCAATTGGCTAATTTCTCAGGAAGACTTTCAGTAGATTTTCTGAATACACAGAAGGATATTATGCTTTTAGGGAGACTTTAAATTTGCTGCAGAGATTTTCTAGCAGCTTAGGGAGATTTCTGTTGAGTACATGAGTGATTTAAAATGCCTGTCTGCGCCCCCCTGGGGGGGGGGGCACCGGAGAGCTAGTCTATATCTATAACCAGTCTAATATATAGATTATAGAAGCAACTTTTATATACTACTATATTGTTACGAATGGCTAGGCTGCTAGACTAGATTTTTTGTATATATACTAATATACAACTTGTCCATTATCAAATGTCCTAGTTCTTATTTCTTAGTAAGTTTTATACTTTCCAAGAAATTTAGATATGTAAAAAACAATAATGGAAATTAAAAAGTTTTCTGATAAAATTCTTAGAAAAGTATGAAAAAGTAATTAATGTGAAATTTACTTAGCTGAAATTAGAAATTTCACATTCCACACAATCAGTGAAAATAGATGAGTGCAAAATTGCACAATAAGTTCAAGTGGAAGATGAAGTTGAAGATGAAGTTCAAGTTTTATAAGCTACTGGTAAGTGACTAATGACTAATTGATCATATAAACAACAGAATAACTTACTATACAGACTACCTTATCCCATCTTATCTAACTGTGTAACTCTATGTTACTCTATCTCTATCCTGTATAATAGATGGCTATATCTAATCTATATTCTGTACCATAGGTCTATTAACTATCTAGTAAAAGTAATGGTATAGTAACTTGGTAAGAAAGATAAAGATGTTAAAAATCTAATTTTTGCCTGAATTGAGCACTATCTAAATGCCTGTCAGTAGGGCCTAGGACTGCACCATTTTGGATGTGGCAAATGCAATTGACATCTTAGCCACTAGTACTAGTTCTGAGGACATCCTAGCTAGGATTGAGGAGCTGATATCTTTGGCTACATCCTACCAACTTGTTGAAGAACCTCCAAGTTTTTTCACCTGCACAATCTCAACAAGTGCCTGTAACATATCTACATTTTGTCCCTTATAGGCGCCATCCATGAAATGATGCTGATAGGCAATGGTTGGCAAGGCTGGCTCTAGTCAGAAGTCAGTGTTAAGATTGTGTGGCCCAAATGGGCTCTACCAAATTTTCATATAGACCTTGCCCTGCACCTTTGTGACAAAATGTGTGACAGCATAGCATTCAAAGTCATGGTGGACAAGGCTGCCATGTACCATTGCACAAGCTGGCAGGAAAAAGGGCATGTGCACTACTAGATTTTGCGCTCCATTGTGGTAGTTCCAGTATATAGTAGAATACATCTTTAAAACCTACTAGTAATAAACATTATGCAATTATATCATTATTAATGTTTAGCTTTATAAAGTTTTTCCTTGCATTTTAAAGTCCCAGATAGCAAATACAAAAAGCTTTGTAGCACTTTGTCCATGTCACTATGTAATCCATATCCATACATTGTCCTTTCTAGAGCCAAACATTGTTGATTGATAACAACTATGCTTCTTACTGAATATTAATTATTTATGACTACAATTTATAAACAAATGCTTAGGAATAGGTCTATAGGTATAGGTTTAGATACAAGCATTTTGTCTTGATATATATGGATATCTATATGAATATTGTTAGGTATATAGACATGCATAGATATCAATACTATTTGGGAAGGATATTAGCAAAATAAAAATGAAACCCAAATCCAAATTATAATTTATCTCAAAATGAGATTTACATAAATTTATCATGTGTATTTTTTGGCATGCAGTAGAAGTTTTGTTGTGTGCACCTGCTTGCTGTCACCATGCAAAAAAATATTTCTCCTGGCATGCAACCAGTATGACTTGGACTATAGGGAACAGGTTGCTTTTCTGCAGCCTTTACTTGCATCCCCTTATACTAGTAGCTTAACCTTTGGTTAAATTGCACAAATAAAATCTTATTAAAACATTTAAATAATTTTTTTACATTTTTATATATACAGTCCCTAATATTCTAAAAATAGACCTCCTACTAATATTATAATATATATATATGCACTACAGTGGCATAGCCAGGGGGGGGCCGGGGGGGCCACGGCCCCCCCAATCGCCTTGGTTGGTCGGTCTGCAGGGCAGGACAGGTTGAGACAAAATAAAAATGAACTACATGTAGCTGTGAAAATAAAAATCAACTCAATCACAATGTCAAATTCTCTCTGACTTTGCAAGGATTTGCATGCATTCATCTTCATCATTATAATACCCACTACAGCTCTACAAAGTCGAGTTCTCAAATATGTAATTCCAAGAAAAAATTATCTCACTGGACTGATTCCAGTCTGTTGCGACGGCAATGGCATGGCAATGATGCAGCCTAAAATAAAATAAAAAAATAAAAAAAGCAAACAAACTAAGATGAATGTGACAAGCTAAATCATGGCATCAGCCATCAGCATGGATGAATGGCATGAGGTATTGTCAGACAGGCCAACCGGCCGGCCCCCCCCAATAAAAATTTCTGGCTATGCCACTGATGCACTGAGTAGGAGTAGTAAAAAGTTTTCTTCTTTTAAAATTTTCTTTAAAAAATCATATTGCAAATTATTAACATCCTATGCAAAGTGCCTTGATTTGCTCCCAAATCATATATTTAGAATTAGAGCCATTGTACAATAGTCAGGTCCTAAAGCTTGAAATCAGGAATAATTTAAGGATAAAATGATTCCTTAATTTTAAATTGTAATGGGAAAATTTGCCCTTACTTGTGTCGAATAATCTAAAATACCGATCAATCAGTCAGTTTCGAGAAACAGAACTGATTCATTAAAGAAAAAAATTGACAAAAATAACATGATGTTTGATCAATATTCAATAATATGTAAGTAATTGTGAATAAATAGAGCAAAAATACACGCTTAAAATTTGCAATTCCAAAAGCAAAAAAATAAAAGTTGGCCGCATGCCGCAAAATCATACATCGGTTTCATTTAGCAGAAGCCTAAAACAGAGTCAGAAATAATATCGACTTTTATTTTTTACTCGTCAACTTTTAGTATTTATTAAAAATACGGTCACGCTTACTTGCAGTGTCAGTACTCTACATTTTAATAATGGCATTTACTACAAATTTAGCGTGAAATAAATAAACTTCGTCATAAAATGCGGCTTTATCTATAGCTATGCTATGCTGAGCTGTTGTTTATTAATAATTAGTGACTCTATTGGCTTTCAAATTGAGCGGGTATTCTAATATGATTTAAACAAAGTCAGCACCGAGTCACAACAATTAGAGCAGCCACGTCCTTTAAGTTGAAGGGATAAGTAGCTGGTAAAAAATTAGTTGTAAAAAAATCAAGATTATTTATTGGTTACTGGAACATTTGAATTTATTTTTTTATATTAAAACTGCCTGTGCCTGCATATCATACATAGGGCGAGTTCGAGTAGTCTTAAAATGGTTTTAACTGTGACTTTAAAAATATCCGTACAGACAAAGCTGGACTTATTCAATATTCACACGCAACCACTGCCTACATAGGTTCTATGCCAATACTTGATAAATGCTAGGGCCTAGTTTTTATGTTGTAAATTGAATTTGAAGTTTGAACTGGTGCAATGTCTAATAATTGGAATAAAACATTGATATCTTTTTAAGGGGTACCGATCACTTCGGCTACAAATCATATCGGCTACAGTCACTTCGGCTACAGTCACTTCGGCTACAAGTCAGTTTCCGCTGCAATCACTTCGGCCACTCAGCGTACGTATTAGAGTGGTATAAATTTAGAACATTTAGAGAAAGCCAGAGTTTATCCAAACAGACTTCAAACCCTTACGCGGGCTGTGTTATTCACTTTTATATTATTAGAGTGCATGTACATTGTCAAAAAGGTAGAAATATGGATGAACATAGACGGAGTCCAATTAAACACACAATTTCACACTACAAAAGATAAAGTCCATCACTTTACAACATTCACCCTCCTCCGAGTCAATTAACCCATCACCGCCGATCACCGCTCACAGTTAGAAACCCGATTTTCTGTGTGTGTATATTATAATTTATATGTATATAATATAAAAAGGACATTTGAAACAACCTTTATACTACAATAATCAAAATGCAATGACAATTCGCAGTGTATCACACAGTAGCTGAAGTGATCATAGCCTAAGTGATCTGTAGCCAAAGTGATTGTAATCCCTTTTTAAGTCAGATCACCCATGGTCAACTTTAAAAATTCACCTATTAAGTTGCAAGTTAGTTATAAGGAAATAGAGCATAATAATTTTCTAAGAAGCAGAAGAAGAAGGTTTTGTATGCCACTATGAAACTTTATGTCTTTACCAGTAGTATATATATATATATATCGCACCCAATTTTGTGTGATATCTTAGGCCTACCAATTTGCAACTTGCATCCCTAAAGTAGTTTCTTGCAGAACCCTATTTGCTGTTGCCTTGCCAAATTGACTGTCACCAAACTGACTTGTTGCCAAATTGGTTGTAGTCTAATTGGACTGTCATCAAATAGAAGCCAATTACTGATTTTGCAACTTACATTACCAATTTTGCAACTTACCTTGGTCAGTGGCCATTTAAACTATCCAGATCAGACAGTTTGGATGGGTACTAGCCATGTATGGGTCAGATCCAACAAACAATATAATTGTATTAATTATATATTTCTGGCATATACAATTTTTATTCTGTTTATTGTATTAAATGGCTAATTTAAGAAGCTACTATTTGTAATAGCCTTCTATATCTTACAAGTAGGGCATGCTTAGGCATAACTGTCAATAAATTGTGTTCTATTATGCCTTTATAGCTGCATGGCTAAAGTTTAAAAGCATTTTTCATAAGTTCACAAATTTTGTTATGGCCTATAGGTAAACAGATAGCTAATAGGTGACATTGTGTCAGGTATTATAAATATGAACTCATGCAAAGTGACATTAATTTCATATAGCTCTTCTACTAGCCAAGTTAGGTTAGTCTTAGGGACAATGCTATTGGGTTCTTTGTGCCTTCTAGTAAAATAGCTTTAAAGTTTGTAAATAAAACATTTTTAATAGTTTAATATGGTAAGCTAGTAGATAGCCACATATTATATTATATAAAAACTTGTTATTGTCTTTTATTTATCTTTTATTTTTAGTTATATACAATTATATTTGGTTGTAGATTCACAAAGCCCAAATTTCCAATTGGCTTATAAAATCCCATCACCAAAAACGTTTGTCCTAGTCAAGCACTATTGCAAGAAATTTAAGCATCAGCATGGGAATGATGCTTTGTTGGGAAATTTGTATTATCTACTTAAAATGTAAGCAATTAAATTGCCATCTTATCTGCCTCAAAAAGGGTTTTAATAATTAAAATTCTTACTTTAGTTACTATGTTTATTAATTTGACTTCACATGGCAGCTAATATTTGACTTTTTATTTAAAATGGTCTCCAGTTTTTTCTACAAAGCACCATGATTATGAACTCTGCTATTCCAGCCAGCAAGCTCAACAGCAGAAAATGTCAAACACCAACGCCTCCAGCGAGCACATCAACCTGAAGGTTCAGGGCCAAGACGGAGCCGTGATCCACTTCAAGATCAAGAAGAACACGCCGCTGCGAAAGCTGATGACCACCTACTGCGACAGGCTGGGCCTGCGGCCGCAGACTGTGCGCTTCATCTTTGACGGGAACAATGTTGAGGAGTCTGACACGCCGGCCACCCTGGACATGGAGGAGAACGACACGATTGAGGTGTTCCAGTCGCAGGTGGGCGGCTGCTGCAACTGAGCGGCTGACGGTTGAGGAGAGCGGCTGGTTTTTCTCTGCAGTGACTGGGGGCGCAATCTGAGGTGTGGCGGCTGATTGGGAATCGGGTCGCATTTTAGGAGATTTATCCCCATTGGGGGCATAGCTGTTTGATCTTGGGATTTTAGGGAGACTTATCCCAATTGGATGCATATAGCTGTTTGATCTTTGGATTTTAGGGAGACTTATCCCAATTGGATGCATATAGATGTTTGATCTTGGGATTTTAGGGAGACTTATCCCAAGTGGGTGCATATAGCTGTTTGATCTTGGGATTTTAGGGAGACTTATCCCAAGTGGTGGCATAGCTGTTAGATTTTGGGATTTTAGGGAGAATTATCCTAATTAGGGGCATACAATCGGGTCTGTCAGACTTTGAAAAACTAGGAAAATTTCTTAGCATATTAGAAGCCGTTTCGCCATTTCGCACCAGAATAAAATTTAGCTGAACTGATGATGGCCATCGCTTATCCTCCCCCCACAGCTGTTTAAATTGACGCATCAAAATTTACCATTTCCTAAATCACTCATTCTCGCTGAAGTTACATGTTTTTTAATTTGCGCTTCGCTTTCACAGCAGGCAAGTTGAATGAATTTTATGCTAGTTAGCGATTATAACTGCGGGGTTTTTTTTAACGCATCCTTACCTGTGTTGTATTATTGCCTCGCGCGTTGCCATGTGCTCTTTTATTTTACTAATTTGTCTTAATCTCGCGTCATCGTAAATAATTGAATTGGTCGTTTTAAATCACTTCGAAGCGTATAAATATTGATTGGCTGCGCTGTATTGTAACTAGCTCGGTACTTTACAGTAGAGAATTGCGGTATTCAGTTTGCAATGCAGCCAACTGGTACTTCTGGGTCCTAATAATTAGTTCTGGGTTGGTTTTTTTTATTTGAATTGCCAGCCTTTGTTAATGCTGATCAGAAGAAGTCAAATATAATGTAGGCGCTTGGGTATTGTTTGTGTCAGTGTGCATTTGTCCTGTGTTTATTATTAACTGTTATTGTTGCATTAAAATGTGCAACTTGCATTTGTTTTTTGTCTATTCGAACGATCACTAGACCACCCACAATGCGTCTTTTAGACACAGCCTCCCATATGGAAGAGCTCACATGGACATCCTATCATCCTTATCGTGGACACCCGTCCCTTCCACACGGACACCCCATCCATCTTCTCGTGGACACCCGTCCCTTCCACACGGACACCCCATCCATCTTCTCGTGGACACCCGTCCCTTCCACACGGACACCCCATCCATCTCGTGGACAACCGTCCCTTCCACACGGACGCCCCATCCATCTTCTCGTGGACACCCGTCCCTTCCACACGGACACCCAATCCATCTTCTCGTGGACACCCGTCCCTTCCACACGGACACCCCATCCATCTTCACGTGGACACCCGTCCCTCCAAACGGACAATCCACCTTTCTTCACGTGGACACCCATCTATCCTTGCTTGGACCGTCACCCTCTTACACTAGGGCAGCCTAATCCATCTTATTAAGATCCGGGTGAGCTTACACGAAATTTCCTGCTTGCAATGCGTTAAAATATTGGTTCAATTAAAATCAACCAAGCCAAAAGCCCTAATCTATTTATCTCATTAAACCTAGAAAATTTTTTAATTTTTTTAAGCCAATATTTTGCTAGTTATTTAAGCAATTCTATCACAAATGGCCAATTAATAATTGATTTTCTCAGAAAAATCGAATAAAGAGTCGATAAAAATGAGGGGATTAATTTTGAAAAAAAAATTGTCAACTCTGTCACATAAGAGAGCAACGGAAAATCAAGACCCTAAGTCAATGTAAGTCTGAATTGTATAGGCAACGCATAACGTGCTTTTTTACACAAAAACTTGTTATAGTTTGAATAAGTGCATTGCAGCAATGACCGCTCAGTACAGGCTCTGCCTTAAATAATAGAAAGATGAGCCCGCGCTCCTTGATCACACGAGATTGGCGTCTCTGGCCATGCTATAGAAACTAGACTTCGGCTTTTGAAGCAGCGCTTTCGGACTGTCGAACTCCTTGATGTGGCCTCGGTCGAGTACGATCACTCTGAAACGGGTTTTTTTCAGAAATGTCTATCACGGTTTGAAATGCGCAGTTACTGTGCCGATACTTCTTTGATACCCTTCTTCCGCCGTAATGTCAGTGAGGAGTTTTAGCATTCTGGTTATTAACAGAAGAGAACGCTGCTTTTCACCATCTTGACAGCGTATTTTGTTGTTTGTTATTGCTATTAACAGAAGGTTGTGGGTTCGAGTCGCAACTCTAGGAGACAATTTGTGCCCTAAGTGAGGTACCAGTGTGAGGAGGCGAGTGGCTCGGCAGTCTAGCACGTCTGCCTTGTGTGCCACTGGTCCAGGTTCGACCCCGCGTTGTAGGTCGTTTATTTTCCCTAGCACGGTTTTGTGTGCAGGGTCACATTAATTTGGGGCCTTGTGCACGAATTGGTTGGGCTATGGGCCAGTTGTGCAATTTACGCCCATGAGGGCAATCCCCCAAGGTATAGTGAGTGCGTGACTGGGTGCCGGCCTGTGTGTGTGTCTATGCCTGCATACCGTATTTAGTGTGACTGAACGCGCTTCAGGAGTCAGCGCAATGGACAGTCATGCCCAGTCGCTGGTTGTGGGACAATGTCGCTTCAAACGTCAAGGTGCCTACAGCCCTCCTGCAGATTTAGCTTTTTTTAGAGGTAGCAGTGTGAGCTGGGAAAATTAAGGGTGGGTGTACTTGCGGCCCCTCCAGCCCGTCAGGACTGAGCAGCTGTACGCTGCCCATTCTGCATCTGGTGGAAAGGTCGGGTGTCCAAACTTTTTAAGCTTAACTAGGCCTTTAGCATTCTTTTTGGTTTTTTGAGATTTTTTGTGATATCATTGGAACTCACCGATCGCTGTCCAGAATGGTGTTCAGCCGGTGAGCAATAGTAATCACAGTTGCATCCTTGAATTCCTTGCGAATTGTCTGCTGAATAAGCGCGTCGGTCTCCAAATCAACGGCCGCAGTGGCCTCGTCGAGCACGAGAATCTTGGACTTGCGCAGCAGGGTCCGGGCTAGGCAGACCAGCTGGCGCTGGCCAACACTCAGGCTGGCGCCCTCCTCGCCGCACTGGTAGGCCAGGCCTTCAGACAGGCCCGAGACAAACGATTTTAAGTGGGCCAGCTCCAGAGCGGACCAGAGTTCGGCGTCCGTTTTCTCGTTAAACGGGTCCAGGTTCATGCGCAGAGTGCCGGAGAATATCACCGGGTCCTGCATAGTGTGTTTGAGAGAGAGATTGTAATCAAGGATGATGCGGATAACCGTCTGCAGTAACTGACTAACCTGCGGCAGTATGGTGAGCCTGGAGCGCAGCTGGTGCAGTCCCAGCCGGCTGATGTCCTCGCCGTCGATCATGACGCGGCCGCGCGCGGCCTCAATGATGCGGAACAGGGCCAGGGTGAGGCTGGACTTGCCCGCCCCCGTCCGGCCCACTATGCCGACCTTCTCGCCAGACCGGATGTCGCAGGTGATGCCGCGCAGCACGAGGTCCAGGCCCTCTCTGTACCGGACAGCGTAGTCGTTGAAAGTCACGGCTCCGGCTGGCGGCCAGGACGGCGGCGGGCGCGTCTGCGGAATGTCCCACTCCGCTTCGGTGTTCACTTTAGCGTACTCTTCCAGGCGTTCCACCGACACAATGTTAGTCTCCAAGTCTGAGGACATGCGGACCATCCAATTTAGGGCGGCCGTCACCTGGTAGGCGTTCAGGTTGAAGTCGGTATGCGCTCGCACATCCTTAACTCAATGCTTCCACTCCTACTCAGACAGTCACTGAATGCTTCCACTCCTACTCAGACAGTCACTGAATGCTTCCGCCCCTACTCAGACAGTCAGTCACTGAATGCTTCCACTCCTACTCAGACAGTCAGTCACTGAATGCTGCCGCCCCTACTCAGACAGTCACTGAATGCTGCCGCCCCTACTCAGACAGTCACTGAATGCTGTCACCCCTACTCAGACAGTCACTGAATGCTGTCACCCCTACTCAGACAGTCACTGAATGCTGTCACCCTTACTCAGACAGTCACTGAATGCTGCCGCCCCTACTCAGTCAGTCACTGAATGCTGCCGCCCCTACTCAGTCAGTCACTGAATGCTGTCACCCCTACTCAGACAATCACTGAATGCTGTCACCCCTACTCAGACAGTCAGTCACTGAATGCTGTCACCCTTACTCAGACAGTCACTGAATGCTGCCGCCCCTACTCAGACAGTCACTGAATGCTGTCACCCTTACTCAGACAGTCACTGAATGCTGTCACCCCTACTCAGACAGTCACTGAATGCTGTCACCCCTACTCAGACAGTCACTGAATGCTGTCACCCTTACTCAGACAGTCACTGAATGCTGTCACCCCTACTCAGACAGTCACTGAATGCTGTCACCCTTACTCAGACAGTCACTGAATGCTGCCGCCCCTACTCAGTCAGTCACTGAATGCTGCCGCCCCTACTCAGTCAGTCACTGAATGCTGTCACCCTTACTCAGACAGTCACTGAATGCTGTCACCCCTACTCAGACAGTCACTGAATGCTGCCGCCCCTACTCAGACAGTCAGTCACTGAATGCTGCCGCCCCTACTCAGTCAGTCACTGAATGCTGTCACCCTTACTCAGACAGTCACTGAATGCTGTCACCCCTACTCAGACAGTCACTGAATGCTGCCGCCCCTACTCAGACAGTCAGTCACTGAATGCTGCCGCCCCTACTCAGACAGATATTCACTGAATGCTGTCATCACCCCTACTCAGACACTGAATGCTGTCACCCCTACTCAGACAATCACTGAATGCTGTCACCCCTACTCAGACAGTCACTGAATGCTGTCACCCCTACTCAGACAGTCACTGAATGCTGTCACCCCTACTCAGACAGTCACTGAATGCTGTCACCCCTACTCAGACAGTCACTGAATGCTGCCACCCCTACTCAGACAGTCAGTCACTGAATGCTGTCACCCCTACTCAGACAGTCAGTCACTGAATGCTGCCGCCCCTACTCAGTCAGTCAGTCACTGAATGCTGTCACCCCTACTCAGACAGTCACTGAATGCTGTCATTAGTGCCCTCTCTGCTCAAAGCTACGCCCAGCTTTACAAACTAGGACACCAGCTGTGTACACCAAGGGAAGGTACAGCTGTCAAGCGCACCTGCAAGGCATAGGACACGGACAGGCCGACTGTGCCGCCGTTGACGCTGCCCCTGCCGATCACGGCGAACAGGGTGGCCGCCAGGACTGACAGCGCGCCGCAGAAGTCCAGATGGAAGCCGAGCCAACGATTTGCGGCAATGCCGGCAAAGTAGAAAATCTGGTTGTGATCAACTCGACGCTGCGACTCGCGGACGAATTCGTCCGACGCGCCGTACGCTCGGATTGTCTGCGTGCCGGTCACGGTCTCGCTGAAGTGCGTGTAGATCGGCGACCGTGTTGTGGACTCGATGCGCTTCAACTGTCTGGACGTGCTGATGAAGAATCGCTGGACAAACACGTATAGAAGGCCTAGCGGAACGATGACGCTCATGAAGGCCGGCGTTGAGAACGAGATGACAACGATGGTTGACACCACGTTGAAGAATGTGTTGATCCAACTGCGGAACATCTGCGGCAGCAGATTGTCGATAGTCTCGATGTCTCGGCTAAATCTGTTGACAATTCGACCAACTGGCGTCGTGTCGAAGAAGCTCATCGGCGCGCGAAGGATGTTGCCGAGCATCTTGGCGTGCAGCCGGCGCGACGAGATGACAAAAGCGACGGCAGCTAGCAGAGCGTAGATGAGCACGAAGATGGCCTGGCCGGCGCCGATGGCTCCGTAGCCGCCGAGGTACATGTTCTGCCTAGCCGCGTACTCGGACGTGTTCGTCGGGATGCTGGCGTTGTTCAAGTACGGATCCTCAGTCCAGATTGACAGCCAAACGTTGGCGAATACCGAAGTGGTCTGGTAGAGAATGAAGAACAGAAAGAAGGACACTGTCATGCTCAGGTTCATGGCCTTGAAGTAGGACACGAACACTTGGTATTTGACGTTGCCAGTCTCCGAGCGCTCCTCCTGCACCAGCTTCTCGCGTTCCTTTCGTTTGGCTTCCTCTTTGATCTGTTCGAGATCTTCAACTCGGGAGGACATTCGCCGGCTGAGGCGGCGGCCCCGACGGCTGCCGGAGCTGCGGAGGGTGTTGGTGGGACTGTCCCGCCGGCTGGCCGCGTCCTCGTCCTCCGAGGTGAGCCGCTCCACCCGGCTGAGAACTTCCTCTTTGAGGCGGGCCACCTCCGGCTCTTCGGGCTCGCCAACCTCGCCGGTCTCCTCGTCGGCTTCGTTCTCTTCGGCTTCCTGTTGGCGCATGGGCGGGTAGAGAGTGCGGTAGGGTGGGTAGAGAGTGCGGTAAGGTGGGTAGAGAACGCGGTAGGGCGGGTAGAGAGTGTGGTAGGTTGGGTAGAGAGTGCGGTAGGGTGGGTAGAGAGTGCGGTAGGGTGGGTAGAGAGTGTGGTAGGATGGGTAGAGAGTGCGGTAAGTTGGGTAGAGAATGTGGTAGGGTGGGTAGATAGTGTGCTAGGGTGGGTAGAGAGTGTGCTAGGGTGGTTAGAGAGTGTGGTAGGGTGGTAGAGAGTGCGGTAGCGTGGGTAGAGAGTGCGGTAGGGTGGTTAGAGAGTGTGGTAGGGTGGTTAGAGAGTGTGGTAGGGTGCTAGAGAGTGCGGTAGCGTGGGTAGAGAGTGCGGTAGGGTGGTTAGAGAGTGTGGTAGGGTGGTTAGAGAGTGTAGTAGGGTGGGTAGAAAGTGCGGTACGGTGGGTAGAGAGTGCGGTACGGTGGGTAGAGAGTGCGGTACGGTGGGTAGAGAGTGCGGTACGGTGGGTAGAGAGTGCGGTAGGGTGGGTAGAGAGTGCGGTACGGTGGTAGAGAGTGCGGTAGGGTGGTTAGAGAGTGTGGTAGGGTGGTTAGAGAGTGTGGTAGGGTGGTTTGAGAGTGTGGTAGGGTGGTAGAGAGTGCGGTAGCGTGGGTAGAGAGTGCGGTAGGGTGGTTAGAGAGTGTGGTAGGGTGGTTAGAGAGTGTAGTAGGGTGGGTAGGAAGTGCAAAGATCGCGTTTCCGTCAAAAGAACCTAGAGATTTTATAATTAAAAGCCGACAGCAGGGCACAGCGAGCCCACCTGAGCAATATACTGCTTGAGGAACTGGGCGAACGGTCCGTTACGCGACATCAGCTGCTCATAGGTGCCCTGCTCGGACACGGTGCCCTGGCTCAGCACCAGGATGTTGTCAACAAACGGTAGCCACTGGATGGCGTTGGTGACAAACAGGCGGGTTTTGCCGGCCAGAATTCCGTTGGGTCCGATCACCTGGTCGAAGATGTGCTTGCCGACATGGCTGTCCACGGCCGACAGAGGATCGTCCAGAAGGTAGATGTCGGCGTCCTGGTAGACGGCTCTGGCCAGGGACACGCGCTGCTTCTGTCCGCCCGATAGGTTGATGCCCTGGGCGAGTGCGGACGTCAATTTTCGTTAGGGAGACCACGTCTGAGATTAGCAGAAAGCTATGCCTTACACTAACAGAATGCTACGCCTGACACTAACAGAATGCTACGCCTGACACTTACAGAATGCTACGCCTGACACTTACAGAAAGCTATGCCTTACACTAACAGAATGCTACGCCTGACGCTAACAGAATGCTACGCCTGACACTAACAGAAAGCTACGCCTGACACTAACAGAATGCTATGCCTTACACTAACAGAATGCTACGCCTGACGCTAACAGAATGCTACGCCTGACACTAACAGATAGCTACGTCTGACACTAACAGATAGCTATGCCTGACACTAACAGATAGCTACGTCTGACACTAACAGATAGCTATGCCTGACACTAACAGATAGCTACGTCTGACACTAACAGATAGCTACGTCTGACACTAACAGAATGCTACACCTGACACTAACAGATAGCTATGCCTGACACTAACAGAATGCTACGCCTGACACTAACAATGCTACACCTGACACTAACAATGCTACGCCTGACACTAACAATGCTACACCTGACATTAACAATGCTACGTCTGACACTAACAGATAGCTACGTCTGACACTAACAGATAGCTACGCCTGACACTAACAGAATGCTACGCCTGACACTAACAGAAAGCTACGCTTGACACTAACAGGAAGCTACGTCTGACACTAACAGAAAGCTACGCTTGACACTAACAGATAGCTACGTCTGACACTAACAGAATGCTACGCCTGACACTAACAGAGCACAAAGTCAGCAAACAGTGGCGGCCACCTTCTCTCCAATCTCAGTCATATCGCCGCCTGGCAGAATCTCCAGATCTGGCTGCAGCGCGCAGCAGTCCAACACCTTGGCGTAGCGGTGGTCGTCCCAGCTGGCCGTGAACTGGATGTTGTCCCGCAGCGTGGCATTCTGTATCCAGGCCTGCTGGGCCACCAGCGCCACGCTGCCCCGGATTGTGACGCTGCCCCTGGGCTTCAGCATGTCGCCAAGGACGCCGGCAACTAGGGAGGATTTGCCGGACCCGACGCTGCCAACTACGGCGGTGAGTCCGCCGTCCGGCATGCTGAAGCTGATGTCGCGCAGAGTCGGCGGCAGGCCCTTCTCCCAGCAGAAGTCGGCGCCGGACACCTCGATACGGCTGGCGCCTGGCCGGTGCGGCTCCCGGAGCACCAGGTTGGGGTCGATCTCCTCGCCAGATAGGAATTTGGAGATTCGAGTCACCGACACCATGGCCTGGAGGTCGGGCGTAGCGTTTGAGTTGGTTTAAGGGGACTTTTTGAATCGGATATTGTCTATCGTCTAGAATAAAAGATGTCGAATTGAGGATTTCTGTTACTTTATAAAGTAAATTTATAAATATTTAGAACTGAGACTTTATAGAGTGATGACTTTTTAGTTTGAGGATTCGTAATAATTCGGGATTTTTAGAATTCAGGATTTTTACTATCTGTGATATTCAGAAGGGAGCCTTTCGATTATTTTGGAATTTCTAGCATTGGGGATTTGTATCTTCGGGAATTTATAGCATTAGGGATTTGTATTGTTGGGGATTTATAGCATTGGGGATTTGTATCATGGTGGGATTTTTAGCATTGGGGATTTGTATCGTGGGGGATTTTTAGCATTGGGTATTTGTATCGTGGGGGATTTCTAGCATTGGGGATTCGTATCGTGGGGGATTTCTCTAGCATTGGGGATTTGTATCGTTAGGGGGGATTTGTCATAATGAACGGTTGGCGGCTCACCGTGACCAGGTAGGCAATGATCATGGGCAGGAGGCTGAGCGGCACTCGCAGGATGTTGAACAGAGACAGAGCCGTGAAAGCTTTGCCAGCGGTGAGCACATTCTCACTAGACGAGAGGACGTAAGCGGCAAAGGTTGCCAAGGTGACCAGGAAGGGTGCGCAGGTCCAGGTGAAGGTGCCGACAGCGCTCAGGTAGGCGGTCTTCTTCAGCGTCACCAGCTCGCGCTCCCGAATCTCCTCAACCTGGCCTTGGAAAGACAGCTCCCAGGCGTACAGTTTCAGCACTTTGATCCCGCTGAACACCTCGTTTAGTAGTTTAATCCGGTCGTCTTTGTTCTTCATCTGGGCCACTTGCAGTTTGCGCTGGGCCGAGGCCAAGGCACCATTGACGGGAATTAGGAGAATCATGACGGCCAAGCCGGCTAGAACGGACGGACCGAGCTCCTGTGTAAATAAATCATGCAACCGTAATATATTTAAAAAAACTTTAATTTTACGATATTTCTACTATCAGTAGGCCGATATGAGTAGTTTTACATTAGAAACAAATGACGCAAAATAATTTTAATTTTTTTCACATTTCTACTTCAAGTAGCTCGATAGCATATTTAATTAAGCAAATTTGTATCAACTAATAGCAATATAATTTTTCACCTGCCACAGCAGCACAATCGCGATGGTGATTTGCAGTGGAGCCGAGAACACCATCCACAAGTAGCCAGCCACATCCTGCAATCGTTGAGCATCCACGGACATCAGGTTGACCACTTCGCCGACTGTTGTATCCTTCTTGCCGGCTGCGTTCAGTAGCAGAGCCTTGCGATAAATAGCAGCAATCACCACCGCTTTGATCTGCATAGCGCTGGTCATGCCAATGTGAAACATCTGATGGAAAAAGAACGACGAAATCAGGGAGCTGGCAAAGAAGGCGGCCGCATAGATGTAGCCTTTCCACTCTGGGATGGCCGGGTTTTCAACGTATTCGATCACAAATTTCAGCAGGGACGGGTTGATGAACTGGACAAAGTCGTAGACAATTTTGCAGCTCCAGGAGAGCAGGAATCTGGCTCCGAACACCTTCACGATGGCGCTGAATAGCGATGGGGTCGGGCCGGACACTCCACCTGGGTGTTGGGCGCGGATTAATTGGATTAGGGGCGATTCTTGTAGGGATCAAATGATTAGGGGCGATTCTTGTAGGGATCAAATGATTAGGGGCGATTCTTGTAGGGATCAAATGATTAGCGGCGATTTTTGTAGAGATCAAATGATTAGGGGCGATTCTTGTTGGGATCAAATGATTAGGGGCGATTCTTGTTGGGATCAAATGATTAGGGGCGATTCTTGTAGGGATCAAATGATCAGGAGCGATTCTTTTAGGGATCAAATGATCAGGAGCGATTCTTTTAGATATCAAATGATCAGGAGCGATTCTTTTAGGGATAAAATGATCAGGAGCGATTCTTTTAGGGATCAAATGATTATTGGCGGTTCTTGTAGTGATCAAATGTTTAGGGGAGATTTTTGTAGGGATCAAATGATCAGGAGCGATTCTTTTAGGGATCAAATGATCAGGAGCGATTCTTTTAGGTATCAAATGATTAGGGGCGATTCTTTTAGGGAACAAATGATTAGGGGCGATTCTTGTTGGGATCAAATGATTAGGGGCGATTCTTTTAGGGATCAAATGATTATGGGCGGTTCTTGTAGTGATCAAATGTTTAGGGGAGATTTTTGTAGGGATCAAATGATCAGGAGCGATTCTTTTAGGTATCAAATGATTAGGGGCGATTCTTTTAGGTATCAAATGATTAGGGGCGATTCTTGTAGGGATCAAATGATTAGGGGCGATTCTTGTAGGGATCAAATGATTAGGGTCGATTCTCATGGGGATCAAATGATCAGGAGCGATTCTTTTATGTATCAAATATGATTAGGAGCGATTTTTGGAGGGATCAAATGATTATGGGCGATTCTTTTAGGGATCAAATGATTAGGGACGAATCTCATGGGGATCTAATGATTAGGGGCGATTTTTAAGGGACTATTAGGATTTGGGACGATCATCATATGGGGCTCTTCTCATAAGTAGTTCGCTGAGGGCGGTTCTTATTTAGTACTTTTTAATATAATGTTCATTGATATCTGAGAAGTTTTGTGACAATTCCTAAAACTTTTTGTTTTAATTTGCTCGTTAAAAATTTCTAAGCATCTTTTTTAGTAAAAAATCACCTGGGCCTCCGCGGCCAGGAGGCCCGCCGAAGCCTGGCTTTTTACCAGCACCATCGCGACCTGGAGGGCCTCCGCCGCCGCTGCCGCCGCCGCCGCCGCCGCCGCCGCCGCCGCCGCCGCCGCCGCCGCCGCCACCTAGCAGGGGTGCCCTCTCCTCCTCAGACACTTTGTAGCTCACTGGCACCGGAACTTGCAGCGCTTTTTTCCTGCTCTGACTAGAAAAATTGTTGATAGTGTGGCGTATTTTAATTTTTGTACTAGACAGAAGTCGGAAAGATGAAAAGGTGAAAATAAATGTAAGCCTACCTTATCCTGAAGTCGGCCCAGACTTTCGCCCAGACTTGGAGAAACTTCGGCACAAGTTTTGTGCAAACATCGCGCGGATTCAAAGCGAACAGGTCGGCCTCGGTGAGGCTCTTCCTGTAGCCCGTGAACAGCAGAGGCGTCATCCACCAGTAAGCGATGCGGGCCAAGAAGGAGGACCGGGTCTCCGGGCAGGGTTTCTGCGTTCGGGTTGTCGGCAGGTTGGATTGCGGCAAGAGCGATTTAGGAAAAGTACAATCTACCTGATCCCTTAAACCATAGCGAGTCCTACCTGCTGTTCTGGTATTAAGGGGCCACGCACATCTTAGAAAATTCCCACCTACCTGTTAGACAATAGCCGCCTACCTGTTAGACAATAGCCGCCTACCTGTTAGACAATAGCCACCTAACCTGTTAGACAATAGCCACCTAACCTGTTAGACAATAGCCGCCTACCTGTTAGACAATAGCCGCCTACCTCTTAGACAATAGCCGCCTACCTGTTAGACAATAGCCGCCTAACCTGGTAGCCAATAGCCGCTTTCTCTTGACCCAACTTACCCTACCGTCGACCAGTTCTTCCGGTCCATTGTCTGCTATACAATTCAATAAAAAGGAGACAAAAATTCCGAAAAAGTGACAGTAGAAGGTCGTTTTGAAGAAGGCGTCCTAAAATAATTAGATGAAGGGTAAAAGGTGCGATACATAAAACAATAATTATATAGCGTATTTTGAGATAAATTAAAGTTCACTAACTCTACTAACTTACGGCTTCAGTGTAGTACACAATTTTAGAATAGAACGGCTCAATGCCGCACACTAAGCTGAACAACCAGAAGAAAAATAGCACGCCAGACGCTATGACACCTTTCTTGTATTCCAGTTGCAGTATGATCAGGCTGAATAGCTGCAGTTGTTGCGGTTTATTTCGTTTATAATTAATGAAATAATCAGAAAAAATTAGCTATTTAATTGTTTTGATAATACACTCTAGGGTGGGTGAGAAATCGCGAGGTGTTGACGCGGCCTTCGGGCACTCACATAAGCGGCGCATTGAAGTGTAGCCGACAGCGGCGTCGCCTTTGACGGGCCGCCGCCGGCTGATTTGATTAGATCAGCTAGGGCAATCACGGCCAGGTAGATGCACACCAGCTGCAGGTTGGGCAAAGTGGCTTACGGGTGATTTCATTTATTTCATCGATTACTTTTTTAATGATACGCATTAAGTGAAATATATGAATACATAGGGGAATAGACGGATCGATAGACAAATAGACATACAGGCAGATAGATAGATAGATAGAATGATAGATAGACAGATAGACAGATAGACAGATAGATAAATGGACAGGTAGACAGATAGATAGATAGACAGATAGATAGATAGATAGATAGATAGATAGATAGATAGATAGATAGATAGATAGATAGATAGATAGATAGATAGATAGATAGACAGATAGACAGATAGATAAATGGACAGGTAGACAGATAGACAGATAGACAGATAGATAGATAGATAGATAGATAGATAGATAGATAGATAGATAGATAGATAGATAGATAGATAAATGGACAGGTAGACAGATAGACAGATAGATAGATAGATAGATAGATAGATAGATAGATAAATGGACAGGTAGACAGATAGACAGATAGATAGATAGATAGATAGACAGATAGATAGATAGATAGATAGATAGATAGACAGATAGATAGACAGATAGATACACAAATCACAGGAGCAGAGAAGCAGCGGAAGCAACCTGCTTGACCAAGTGCAGCCTCCTGCGAGGCGGCGGGTCGGTCTCCAGCCGCCTCAGATACAGACAGTAGGGCATCGCGGACAGAAGCAGCCAGCCGACAGGGATCCATTTCAGCACAGTTTCCTCGAAGCAGACGGTGAAGAAAGGTCCGGTTGGATGGTACCAGGTCAAGGTGAGGTTCTGGAAGCAGATTCGATGCAGAGTTAATATTAAAAAATGGTCCAAAGTAAGAGTGTAGTAATAAGCAGGCAACAAGCAAAAAATTATACCCAGAACTCCGAACCGCAGAAACTCTCAAATCCTGACAAATTTTCGTCAGCCATGATTGCTGACTCTCAGTGAGTCAGAGCTTTTCAGACTTTTTAAATATTTTTCAAAAGTTTTCTGCGTGAAGACGTATTTTTCTAGCTTTACTGTTAAAAAAATGTTGCGGCGGCTGCCTCGCAAGTTGGCGAAAATGCATTTTTGGAACACTCGCGGCAGTCGCACACTATATACCCATTAAGGTCTCACAGGCCGGTGACAGGCATGTAGAAAAATTCAACAGAGGAGAGAGAATGAAGATCACCGATAAGCTTTATCAGCTTGATTAGCTTTCCCTCTGCACCAGTTTGGCTGGCCAAGCCAGGCCTATAATGCAATTCGAACTTTCTGCCAGCTCTAAGACCCGAAAACCTTTAACGCCAAAACGTTGCTTCGACGACCAAAAAAAAGTATTTCTTCAAAATGATCTAATTCTACAAATGGTGGTCGATCCTAATTCGGTCTAAATATGTTCGACAAGATTTTGCTAATTTTTTAGTAAAATTTTTAAGGATAGAGGGATGAAGTTATTTGATGTAAGAATCTGTAAATTCAATGTCGCTAGGTACTAGTAAATCGTTACGTTCGCTTTAGATGGGTTACATCATACGCGTGTAATACTTGGGACGTCAGAAAATGCCAATTACTCGATAATTTACGACCTGTTTTCTTCTTAGGGTTCTGCGTGAAATAAAGTAGAACAAGTTTGACTGCTAATTTAGTGTGACATTTCAAGACAAGGTCGAATACTTAGAATGTACAATTTTTTTAATCTAAAAAACGCTTCGATACGACTAGAATAATGAAAGTGACTTGCCGCTGTAGGCCGCTTTGGCGAACTTAGATAACCTTCATAAAAGATGGCCAGTTTAAATTATTCTCAGCATGCTACTTTAAGTAGTGTCATGAGAGAAGCTTCATCTGAATTTCGTTCCTTTTTTCAACTTGGCCGCACCAACTCCAAGTTCATAACGGATTTAGGGCATTTTTTACGCTTGTAACCACAACTACTGCGTTATTAAGTCATAGTAGAACAAGTACACACTTAGTACACTAAGTACACCCACTAACGATGTAATTGGCTGAAGTAGACTGAACAATAAATAAACCGAACTCTCGATTTACAATAAATAAGAGTAAACCACACAACAATCTACTCTTAGTAGATGCTTCTGCCAATGTAGACTGGATTTACTAAACTAAAAAAACAAGCTCTCGAAGTACACAACTCCAAAGGACACTGAATACATAACTACAAAAGTACGATAATACGCCACACTTTCAAAGTACACAGTAAACCCCACTCCCATGTGCATTTAATCACACTCTTGATGTACACTAAATATATCTAAATGTTGCTCACTCGTTTGTACACTTAATGAACAAGCACCCTCAAGTCTTAACTTCAATAAAAAATTGTAAGCTATCAGCATCAAAAGATGTAACGTAGAAATACAAATTCTTGTTAAATATCGTAAAAGCAGTAACAGAGTCCATTATTACACGCAAAATTTTTTTGTTTACAAAAGCCTCAAAGAGAGCAATTCAAACAAATCTAGGAGTACAGTGAGTGTATTTATAGCTAAAAATGCTTAAAAAGCAATGACGCATTAAAACAAAACGACACAACTAACCAAACATTAATTTGCTTTGCGCAACAGAGAAGGAAATCGAGCCAGAATGCTGTCCGAATACAAGATTATACTAAAGCTATTTAGAATTTGGAGAAACTATAAATGCGCTCTGCATCTAAACGGATTGGCTGCACCATTGTGTTTAAGCTCATGATTAGTCAATCAATCAATCAATCAGCATTATCTGCCGGAGTCTCGCTCCAATAGCCATAGAATTTGGCATCCCGAGCAGCCAGCTGGGCCGAGGCCGTCGCCGTCGACTTGTCAATCAGATTCGACGCCAACGGCCGGCGACCAATCGGCTCCAGGTCGGCGTAGCAACGATCGAAAACCCGATCAACGGCGGCCTCGGCTTCCGATTGGCCAATTTGACGACGAACGGCCAGCAAGGAGTCGATGGCGCGCTGACGAACCCAGGCGGCGTGACCGCCGACCGTCTGGTCGGATCTGGACGGCTCTGTGATATTGCTGGCCCGAATCTGCATAATTCAAATTGCATTTATTATCACACTACTGAGTTCAAGAAAACAAGTAGGCAGAGAAGCAAATTACAACAAAAGATTATAAATCTGTTAAAAAAAACTTTAAAAAGCCAAAAAAAGGTTTTTAAATTCTGACCTCTGTGCAGGCCAGATGATCGAGGTTGCCTTCAAAATCAACCTTGGCACGACAGGCGTCGAAGGCGTGCACCAGTTCGTGTCGCAGCGTTGCGCAAGGGTCGGACGCGAACGATTTTTTTGCGTTGCTGCACAGCACTATCTGACTGTTGGCCTGTTAAACAAGTTGAAAATGCTGGAGTGAATAGACCTTCAATAAAAATCGCGTGTTGATCGGCTCAAGATGAACAATCAAAAGTTTACCTGGTCAAAGCCGCCCAACAGTTCAGGAATATCGCAGCGCTCACAGGCCAGATGCCTCACAAAGGTCACAGGACACTGTCGGGAGCGCATAGCAAATAACAGGAGCCGACAAACCGGATCTCTCAGCAGGCAGATGTTGGCCGTTTTCAAACATTTTCGCCGCCTGTAGCGCTCAAACCATTCCATAGGGACAGTGAAAGATTTTTGGACAGGATGTTAATTGCTCTGCCCACACATGAATAAGTTCTCTGTGAAAAAGTCTGCAAGATTAAAAGAATAAAAAATCGTATAAATATTCCCAGAATTTATCAAAGACCAAATATTAACCAAGCACTTAACAACCTTAGCCAAGCATTTTTAATCATACAATATTTATAATAAAAACTACTAATGACGCAGAGAAAAATACACTGAACTCTAAAAGTTTTTACAATGCAAAGTTATGGTTTATTCATCAGCAACTACTTTTCCTTTGTTTCCTGCAGCATCATCTTTGTACTACTAATAACTAATCAAAAGGCCAGAAGTATTGTAAATATGCTGATACTAAGTCTATAAGTATAAAAAAATCAAAATAAAAACAATAATATATTTATACATTAAGAATAGCTTTAAAATAAAACTAACAAATATTATATATCTGATAAATACACAAAAAATAATGGGGCCTACTAGTTATACAATTTTCTTAGCTAAGCAAATTTATATACTGAATATATAATAAATTTATTGGTTTTTAGCATGATTTAAAAAACTAGAAATATTAAAAGAGAAATAGCTTAGTAGAGTAACTTTGCTTTTGGGTTAAAAAGATAGTAGCTTGTAGTATGCCCAACAAGTTATCTTATATTTTCAAGACTTTTTGAAATTGCAACAGTTGAGTCTTTTAGTTTCTATTATGTTTTAGTTTTTTTTACTAAAATGTTACTTGAAAATTTTAAGCATTTTTTTTATTTTGACCATAGTATATTCAGTTACAGTTACATATAGGGACTCTATTCTAATAAGCTGAAAAGCAGAATAGAAAAATATTAATAGGCCTATATGTTAATTGCACATATCCCACTTACATTTATTGTGACCACTGACCAAGAAATAAGACTGGACTGCACATCCTGCATTGCTTGCCTGGGCTTTTTTGACCAACTAACAGTGGAAAAATAGTCCCTGTCCCCATCACTAAATGATTGACAGTTTTGTCTAAAAAAGACAGGGGTCCATTTTTCTTCCCTGTCTGTCCTTTTTATATATTTGGCAGTTTTTGCTATGCCATTAGCTGCTCAAATAACTTTTCTATATCTTTGGCAGTGTCCTTCTATGCTTTTCCAAAGGACAACAAAATAAAAAGTGGATGGTAGCTCTTAGATGGAAAGACTTCAAACCAACAGCCTTCTCAAAAGTCTACTTGGTCTATTCTTTTGGAATCTTGCTTAAAGGAGACACTTGCTGGTGTTTGGCAAGTGGTTTGCCCAATACCCAAAGACAATTGTATCCAAATGCTGTTCCTTCCATCTTCCCAGGGTTCCCAGCTCGGGTCTACAAATTTTGCCTGCGGGCAGTTTGCTGGCCGACGTTTGCCTGCCGGATGTTTGCCTGCTATTTGTTTTCCCGCCGAATTTTTCTGACAACTTATAAATATTGTCAGTTGTGTCATTTATGCACAACTGACAATATTTATAGTGTAGATGTAGATGTAGTGTCAGTTGAATGCATGAATTACTTGTGGACTACTTGGGGTAGAAGGATGGGACCCTTCATTTTTTAGAAATTATTGTGTGTTGCTTACTACGCATCATGAAATATATTCTCTCATTGATTCTAACAACACTTGGTCTGCTTTCTCTTGCCCTATTTTTCACAGCTCTTGTGGTTCTATGGTCTGGATCACAGATTGTCAGGATTGGTCTGGATTCCGATAAGCTAGGCGGGGGGTCAGTTCCTTCAATTTTATTATTGCGAGTGCACGCATACATACCAATTATCATGCAAAAAGAAAAGAAACGAATGATATATGACTTCACAATAAGTTTTTAGTAAATTAATAGACTCATAATCCGCTACAAGTTTACCCATTAATTAATTTCTGAGACATTGTAAGAACTATTTAAGTATATGAAATGGGCCCAAAGATGTCACTTTAGTGATTACAAAAAATAAAGACCTGTAAGGTATAGTGGGGACCTGTTACATTAATCATTGCAATTCAGATGCATGTTAAGCTTTGATGGTTTTTGAAATTGCTTAATGATAGAAACTTTCAGGCGCTGAGGTGAAAGAGAAAATTTAAGGCCAGATTTTTCATGAAACATCCATAAATACACACATAAATTGCAGATATGAAGCATTCAACTGTCAGAACGATCACTACAATTTTTGCTTTGTCAGGTTATAGCATATACTTACAGTACAAGCTAGATAGATGCTGTACATGTATAGCATAAATGTACATGTATAAAAATGCACATTTATAAATTTATAAGCAAAAATTGAAACCAACAAATGTCAGTCAGCAAACATCCAGCAGGCAAATGTCCACAGGCAAACATCTGGCAGGCAAATGTTGGCTGGCAAAATGCCTGCTGGCAAATGTCTTGCCAGCAAATGTCAGCAGGCAAATGTCTGGCAGGCAAATGTTGGCTGGCAAAATGCCTGCTGGCAAATGTCAGCAGGCAAATGTCTGGCAGGCAAATGTTGGCTGGCAAAATGCCTGCTGGCAAATGTCTTGCCAGCAAATGTCAGCCGGCAAATGTCTGGCAGGCAAATGTCAGCCGGCAAATGTCTGGCAGGCAAACATTGGCCAGCAAATGTTGACTGGCAAACGTTGGCTAGTAAACGTTGGCTGGCAAACATTGGCCAGCAAATGTTGACTGGCAAACGTTGGCTAGCAAATGTTGGCTGGCAAATGTCGGCCAGCAAATGTTGACTGGCAAACGTTGGCTAGCAAACGTTGGCTGGCAAATGTCGGCCAGCAAATGTTGACTGGCAAACGTTGGCTAGCAAACGTTGGCTGGCAAATGTCGGCCAGCAAATGTTGACTGGCAAACGTTGGCTAGCAAACGTTGGCTGGCAAATGTCGGCCAGCAAATGTTGACTGGCAAACGTTGGCTAGCAAACGTTGGCTGGCAAACGTCGGCCAGCAAACGTCAGCTGGCAAATGTCGGCCAGCAAACATTGGCCAGCAAACTGCCCGCAGGCAAATGGGGTGCTCCCTCCCAGCTCACTTCCAGCAAATTGTGAAAAAGTGAAAAACTGCTACTACTGCTTCTGCTGACTGCATATGAAGTTGATTTTTCTAAATTTCTAGAAACAATGGAGTGCAACATTGAGACTAAACATGCAGTTAGCATGGAAAAAATAAACTGCTGTGGCAAATAAAGGAAAGAGCCAAAACTCTAATTTGTTGCAGTTCAGGATTTAAAAACTAAATGCATTCTGAACAATGAGGCTACATCACACCTGACTTTTTTTAGCTCTAATTCCTTGCTTAGTAGCATTTTGCTACACTAGCTACCCTATCCAGTGTTACTTGGAAGATGGCTCTCAGATGCAAAGTGTTTTCCAGGATTTTGCTATTAGGTATTTGCAGAACTTTCTTAGCAATTTAGCCTTGCTGACAGCAAAGCCCTTGACTATTGCAACATTGTGGCAGATAAAATTTCATTTAGAATCTATGATTGAGTGGAATTCAAATGAAGGAATTTTCTTTGGCTATGTTGACAAAGGCAATTGAAAAGTAAGTGAAAAGGATGTGATTATAGCATTGTTAGTAATGGCATAAGGGCTTAAGAGCTACTGGAATTTACCATTAGGATATTTTCTAGTGAATGGAGTTAATGCCAAATTCAGTTAAGATGAACAATTAGTCTTATTATTAGATGAACTATTAGTCAATTATTTATAAAAGTGATATTCATAGAGAATCTATGCTTATGCCAAACAAGCTTATACAGTTATACAAAGTGCAATAAAAGTTTTTTTTGTTTCAAGAAAGCATGTTTCTGTGGTACCCTTAATCTATATGTATAAGAGTTTAGGTCACACATTGCAAAGTTTAGGATACATATATAGTGTAGGTCTGAATATTGCTATGACACCAAATTTATATGCTGTTCTGCACTATGTACCAGAGTTCTGCAGGGCAAATCTTCTGTGCTTATTAAAACAAGAATTTGCAAGCAATACCTTTTAAGCATTGGATAATATATACCAATAAAAGCTACTGAACTAAAGCAAAAATCCATAGCTAGTTGCTTGAGGCAACAATCTATAGCTAGAATTGATAAGGAAGACTTTCTATTGCAGTGGTGAAATACAGCTAATGATAATAGCTAAAAAAAATATAATAAAGACAAAAGTGATTGAAGATAGTGGCAATAACAAAAATGCTAAATTTGATAGTATATAGCCAAGATATACCCAATAAGCTGTAGCTATGGGGCCTCATTGCATTTACCCTATGGGATAGGACATATTTGACTCTTTAATGGCACCTATTCCCCATAGTCAGGAAGGTGCAGTGTGTGTGCCAGAATATCATCCATCAAAATTTTTGTTGTGCACCAAGAAAAAAATTACTTGTGCACCATTTGCCAACCAAGCCATGTGCTGGCAAATTGCTGATTTCTGCCAGAAAATTCTGGGGATTCTACCACCTTCCTGGGTTTGGCCTATTCCTAGTAGCTAGTCATGTTATTTGTATTAGCAGTGCCAATAGAATATAGGATAGATCATTTTATGCTCTATTTATTGAGATTGGGATAACTATTTTATGTTTATTCCATTGGCATTATCTCAGTCTTTAATAATATTTTTGAAATATTTTTATCAATAAAAAATTAACTTAAAGCATTATCTTTTTCTTGCTAACAATTTTAATTAAAAAATTCTAAAATGTGAAGAACTTTTTGAAAAATATTTTTGTTGTACATTCTGCAACATATTTTTGTAAATATCTAATGGTAATGAAAGACTTCAATCAATTTTTTAGGTGAAAAAGTTGAAAATATTCCTAATTATAAGACAAAAAAGTCATTTTTCATTATTATACATTTAGTTAAAAAAAGTAGGCAAAACGTGCTTTATATTCACAAGTTAAAATTTCAAGTCAAAATATTGTAACAAATAGAAGGGAACTTATGCCAATTTTTACTGGGAATTTGTGGCAGGATGGTCTCCAGCCACTGGACGAACTGGTTGACTTCCCGCGACTGTGACGCGTAATCCTGCGACGGGACAATTCTTTTTTATTTGTTTTACTCCCCTCGCTGCCGTTTCCCCCGTAGGGATTCCTCCCACTGGCCCGCTCCCCCGGCTGGGTCCCGCTGCCGGACCGCTCCCGTTCCCGGAGTCCTGCCGCTGGAGATCCCGCCCATAAATACTTAGAGCTCCAGCGAGATCCCGTCTCAGACTCTGAGTCGAGCGCCCTCCCTGTCCAAGTAGGCTCCATACTCGAGGTCCCTTATTTTGTAGTACTCAACGCTATTATCAATTAAGTTCGTTAACTTAGTAAGCCGTTCTTTTCTTTCGTCGTTAATAAAATACGCTACGCGCCAGCGCTTGCGCCTACTCAGCGCCATTTAACTTCTGTAGCGCTAGCGCCTCTACGCCTTTTGGATTAAATCCTGCCTTACAGCTCCTAGTTTTTCTTTGACTCGATACAGACTTTCGAACTTAAACCGGATAAAGATCCGTGACTTAAAAGGAGGATTATTAGTAAGACTCGTGCTAGATCAAACTAATATTTCCTTCTCCGCTAATTAGCGGTGGTGGCAGCGACAAGCTACTAATAGTAAGCCCTATAGCATTCTATTGCCTAGATTTATTCGAATCGCCAAAACTCGCGCAATAATCAGTTAAAAAAAGGCAAATCAAATATTAGAGTGTCAACCGGATTCTGAACCACATCGAAGAGTTTGTGCCGTCAAGACCGCTCAGCTACCACTCAGCTACCCTCCCCCCGGACTTTGAGGACCCGGCAGTGGAGTTTCCCCGAACATCAGCACTAGCTTTGTTTAAATCGACGGTCAGTTTCGAAGAATTTCCCCACGAATTCAAGCGTGGACGCGGAACGCAAATCTCCGAATCAAGACAGCGACCCCCAAAACCAAATAAATTTTCAAACCCCGCCCTCAAATTTAAAGCCAATTTTATTTAATTTATCAGAAATTTAGAGCTCATAGATTTCTTGAATCACAATTCGTTACATATAGTGTGTACGGGACAAAAGCTCAAAGTGGAAAATTCCGCGGCAACGGTATTGAAAATAGCAACTAAAAATTCGTTAAAATTTTGTTATAACAAAAACAATTTTACGCTTCAAAAAAGTACAGTGGGAGCACCCCATTTGCCTGCGGGCAGTTTGGCGGCCGAAGTTTGCCGGCCGACGTTTGCCGGCCGATGTTTGCCAGCCGATTTTTGCTGGCCGATGTTTGCCGGCCCATATGTTTGCTGGCCGGTGTTTGCCGGCCGATATTCGCAGGCAAGACATTTGCCGACAGGCATTTAGCCGGCCGAAGTTGCCTGCCGGATGTTTGCCGGTTACCTATTTCACCGCATTTGAAATCGTTATATATTTGCATTTCTATAATACATTTCTCTACTTACATGTATATCCAGTAACTTTTTGATTCCCCGCGTACACGAAACAATGAAATCACAACAAATTATACATGTAATGTAACTAGACTGACGGACCCTGCCTATTTGGGCCATTGCATCAAACAAGGCCACGGATCTATTTTGCATTAAAAAAACAGACTAAAGTACAAGCTTAAGCTACGAAGTAGTTATAGTGAGCTATGGTAACTATAAGCTATAAGCTTAGCTAAGGTCTAGCAGCAGGCTAAGCCCCACCATAATATGCATACACGTATGGGTTTGTTTCACTTGTATTTGCTATAAAATAGCTATAGTCACAGTAAGTCAGATCCTATTAGCTGGGTCAGACCACAAAGAACGATTTTTTCTTTTAAAGATTATGGTTTTTACACTAAGGAAGTATCAATTGAGTCCCTCCTCCTACACTGTATATTCTCAGCTGCATGGTAAAAATTGCTCGCGAGCGAATTCTCGAAGGCAGACTGGGCTTAACTGGGCTTTAACTTTAACATAAGATGCATCATTAGTTTATCGAAATTGGTTCTTTCAGTGAGTCGATTTTGTTGTATATTCCCCGGCCCAGTCTCTGGTTCCCTCTCTCCTCTGAAATATAAGAGAACAGGCCTCTTGGGCTAATATCCCATCCGAACAAACTGCTAGTGAACAAGACAAGCGGATAAATGGGATCAATAGAATAGCTGGCCAAGCAGTGCCAATAGCCTCCTATAGCTCTCATTCCAAGCCCAGTTTTGCAATAGAACAAAAATTTGCCTTAAATTCAGTTTGTGGCGCACAGGAGTAATTCAGTTGCTGTTGTGTGTCGGCACGCCGTTTTTTCATGGCCCCCCTTTTTTCTGTGCGCTTGCTTGTCTAGGCCCTTTCCCCCAATTTTTCCTATTGTGTCAAGTACAATTCCCCACTAAGTGGTCGCCTCTTCTCGCTTTGATGAGTGGCCTAATGCAATTTGCTCAGCCTTTATCAGTCGCAGCCCCGGGCTCATTTGAGTTCCAACTGTCTGTCTATTCGCTTTTCTTCCTAATATCCGCCTGGGCTATTATATATCTGCCATCCCCTCTTTGGCCTCACTGGACGCGCTTTAACACAGATATACCATAAATGGTGACGCTATCATGATCATAGGAACGATTTTCAATCTTTCTAAAAAACTAAAGTATTACTATAGAGGGTTATTTTTCTAAAATTTTCTTCCAGAGGTCGTGTTTTCCTAGAATTTTGTTGGACTTTCTCGACTTTTTCCTTCAAAAAGGCTATTTAAAGAGTGGAATTTTTTGTTTATTCAAGTTTACTGGTCCGGTCTAGCAGCAATGATCTCAAAAACTGGCTTTGACTCATGCAAAGAATAGATTCATTATGCAGCTTCAAGACGAAATTCTGCATGCTTGTGCGCGGCCTGCTACTGCAAATTCTCGTTATTCCAGTCACAAGAAAACTGGAATTAATCATATGCATAGAAAAGTTTTGGAGCTCTGGTGCCTAGTTTCCCCATCGAAAACAATAATGCAGCTGAATTGAGTCATTGCCATACCCCTTGGTGATGCGAATCGGCTACATTCCTCAGCTATAATAAAAAGGACCTTGGCTACTGAAATCATACTGGACTGGGAATTAGTGCTGATTTAAACTCGACATCGATTAGTTGTGTAACCCAGGCAAGGGTAATTCGACCGAAGGATGGTCACTACCGTGAGAGTGTCATTCATCAGATGGTCATTCTCTTGTTATTTAGGTCACTCGTCTTATTGTGGTCGTTGCAGTCCAGATATGCACCCAGCCAGCTGGTGGTCCATGGCCGGCCCTAAGTTTGCCTATTCCCTGGTTGGCTTTGTTGTCACAGGTAAAATTGAAAAAACTCTCTAAGAAGAGAGTATTTAGCTAGAGCAAGGAAGCTTTCTCTTAAGGAAGAATGCCAAGAAGATTTTTTCTTCATTCTCCTTTCGTTCGGACCGAAGCCGGGTCTTATTTGCCTCCGATAAATAGCGGGCTGCACAACTACTTATTACAATTGGTTGATGAAGAAGACTGAGTGAGGAAAATAGCTTTCGGCCAGCTGGGAGATCAATTATTCAACGAGCTTGGCCGGGGGGATTTGGATTAAGAAAGCCTAACTGAGGCAACGAGTTTGGTCTAATTGGCCAATACAGGCGGTTTGACTCTCAGATTAGACTCTCTCTCTCTCTCTCTCTCTTGCCCTCCCCTCCCCGGGAGCGTGAGAAACTTAAAAAGGGCGAGTGAATGGCGCCTGAAATAAGAATAGAATGGAGGGAAGCTCGGTGGGGGTGGGGGCAGTGCAAACAGGCAGCACTCAGGCATAGAGTGTCTTGGCTAAGGCCCCACCCCCTGTCGAAATTGAGTCTATACACGAATCTGTAATTGAGTTGACTTGTCTTCCATGCACCAGGCCCTTAGCTTGGGGCCGTTTAATTCCCCCCATCGCATCCCTCTCTTGTTCGATGTGTTTGCAGTCTAGGAATCCCTAAAGCTTAAATCCCAAGCAAGTCACGCCCTCTGCTTTGGGCCGTCTCTTTTCCTTTCACTTCCTCTTTTTTCCTCTCTGTGTGTGTTTTTTTATTAGCTAATCCTTTCTGCCAGCTAGGCTGCGACCCTAACATTCTGTCGGAAATGGAGGAAAGGGGACCGAAGCGGCAAATTTATCCCGGCACCCATTTCGCCATCAAATGGAATTCCTTTTTGGTTTATCTTTTTTATTTTCTTTATTAATCATATTTGGCCCACATTATTTTACGTGCTGAAACTTGCCGATTGGATAAATTACGGAAAGTTTGACTGAGGAAACATTGCTCTGCTTGCAGTCTTTCGGGAGTCGGGAAAAATGGTTTTATTGCTTTGCTTGTCGTTGCGTGTGTCTTCCCGTTCCCTACCTAATACCCTTGGTGTCTCTTCCCCCCAGTATTTATTGTTGTCAGCCTTATTTGTTAGCTAATAAAGAGGAGCCCGACAGTGACGAATTGAGGCGCTGGTGAGGCCGGTGTGTTACTGGGAATCTACCATGGGCGTTGGGAAGATAGTTTAAACCTCACGGTTGATCTAACTAGCCAAATAACTCGTTATTTAGCGGTATCTCAATCCATCTACTGTCTACTAGATATCTATCTGCAAGCAGTAGTCTATCTATCTGCTGTCCAACTAGATATCTATCTGCCACCAGTGGTCTATCTATCTGCTGTCCAACTAGATATCTATCTGCCAGCAGCTTCTATCTATATGCTTTTTCACAAGAAGTCTATCTACATGTGGACGCCAGCAATGTCTATCTAATTACTGTCTAGTTTACATCTACTTACCTTGATCCGATGCCTATCTTTTATCCGAAAAATCTCGATCTAGCGCTGCACATTCATCCATCACAAAAATTTCTATTAAAAGTCGATCTACTCGATATTAAATAAATGCCTTTGTTGAAAACGAAATCCAACAACTCGTCAGATTTTCCTTCGCAAATTAGCCTCTCTGCTGAGCGGCATAATGATAGCTAGATAGAGAATTAAATTTGGCAGAATGTTAGCCACGCATCCCAAGTCTAGGAAACTGATAACAAGTTTCCACAAATGTTTGGACAATTTCCAACACCTCCCTTGTCTCGCTTCGCGTCACGCTTCAATTCACTGAGTAGCCTCCCCCCCCCCAAACAACTGGCTGCAGGGCCCCGATGACTGGCTACTGATTGAATTTTTGCAAATTTCCCAACTTTTATTGGCCAGCTAATAGGGGTCAGGGGGGTCTTAGGGACCCCTGGGCTAGCAAGTGGAAAAGCCGCTGCGGCCCCTTCCCAACCCCCCGCGGAGAGAAGTCTCATTACAACTGGCGAAATTGTCTCTGAGTGCTGGCGGGCGCTGCTTCTGGCACAATGGGTCAGTGCCGACCAGTAAATTGCATCAGGCCCTCACGGATAAACAGCCTTAGGCAACGGCGCGGCCTCGCCTCCTCCTCCACTATTTTTGCCTTCAATTCTATCCCGTTTCCTTATCCAGCATTATCCCATTCGCCGCTACCACTCCACTGTTTCTGATTATGAAAACGAACTTTGATATGAAAAAATTGGGCTACTGAGATTGAGAACAGGGGATGGATGCAACTAGGATTGAGGTGAGAGATAAACAGAGAGGCGAGAGATACTGTTTTGGCCAATCTCAGTTCGATTTCATGGATTATCTGTTAAGCCTCTCTGTTTATCACTCCTCTCTCTAATCTCATTCCCTCTCCATCTTTGCTTACAGTCTCTTTTCTCCCACTTCAACAGGACGTACTGAGCTGCTTGCTTTCAAAAACGGAACTTTTCTCTGGTTGGCTGAGAAATCTCTAGCTCTCTGCTACCTTGGAAGAGATGAGAAAAACAGAGACAGAGACAAAGACTGATAAACAAGGAGATGTAGTAAAGGCATACTCGGTCCGAGCAGCCAGCCCTGGGAGAACTGCGGAGAACTCCCAGCCTGTTTTTTGTCACCCCATGAAATCGAAATGAGATGCAAACTGGTTGGGGAGAACATGAAAAAAGAGGGAAATTGAAAGGCAAATTAGTTAATTCTTTGGCTTCACGCCCGCTCAGTAGGGAGACGCCGTCTCGGAAGGGGGGAAGGCGGGTCGGGGGCGGACGTTTTGGGACTTGAATTGGTGTAGTTGGAAAATAGAGATCGGAGGGATATAAAATTTCGATTACAATAAGCGCCTTCTTTTCACTTGGCTGTGCAGCATTTGCTTTCCCCGGGGGAGATTCAAAGGGAAGAGAAGGCGCTTCTAAGTTTACCAGCACCAAGGCTCAAAAAAGAGAGACAACATGTTGCTCCGAAAAAAATTTTGCGACTATCTACCGTAAGATGATAGTCAGTCAGTCAGTCAGGAATGGGGCTGCGAAACCCCATTCTGCAAGATATGAACAGTTTTCGGCCTCAGGAAACAACAATATTATAGAGAGTTATTCTGGTGGAAGCGAGTTTTTTTGTGAGAATAGGGAATATTTTTTTAGATAGAGGGTTTGGGAATTGAAAGTTGATATTTAGCATTCATTTCTAGCCATTCTGGAGCCCGCCTCTTCAGCTTCTAGTAGGGGAGAATTCAGAATTGGGTAGAAATTAAGCATTGAAGTCAGAAGCTCGGGTGGCGGCCCCCAACTCGTTAAGCGGCTATTGTAAAATAAAAAATACTGTCTTTTGCAATCCTATTTTCCGGTTTTATAGCTGTCCCGCAGGATTTGTATCTATAGGGTTGAATGAGTGGCATTGTGCTGCGAGCATTCGAGTCCCAGTTGGGCAGGGTTTGAAGCTGCTAAATAGCAACAATAGGGCCCAAATTCGTTTGCTGCTCCTTGGTCCAGAGCTTTCCCTTGCATTTGAAATTGTAAATTGTAATAATTCTTTCGGTGCGTAAGCAACCAATTAAAGAGCCTTGCATGATTTTTTTAAAATACAAAAAATGACTATTATGATAGAAAACTATTGCCACGGACGTGCCTTCATGTGGATAAAAATTTGCGTCGTTAAAGGGATTAAAAAGCAGGCAAGTTACCGAATATTGATGATGCAACACTTGCGTATGATTTAAGCTCGTAGGTTTCAGCAGACAATTTTATCCATGTCGAATGGTCCTTCCATAAAATTACATTCTGGAACCCAGAAACTCCGTGTTGTCAGGGACTACTAGCACAATAAAACTGGGAAGGAAACAAGATCTATTTCGAAGAAAAATGCATTATTCAAATAAAAAATGCTTCTAATTGTATCCCTGGAGCTTCACATCCTTGAAAGTTTTGGCATCCTTGAAGCTTCATATCCTTAAAGTTTTACATCCCTAAAGTTTCAAATCATTGAAGCTTCACATAATAAAAATTTTGACATCATTAACGCTTCACGTCTTTAAATTTTCACATCCTAAAAGCTTTAGAACTTCAATTTTTAACATCTAACATGAAAGAGGCGCCTATTTTATTTTAAAAAATCTTTAGTTTACAAGGATTCCATTCCAGGTGCTGGAAGGTCCACAGCTCCATGAACGAGCTGTCGGGGCGGGCGGCTTTTCCTCTTTTCTTTAGGAAATTCTTTGTATTTTTTTACCGCGCCTGCAGCTGCTCCGCTCCAAAAGAAAGGTATTCTTTTTAGCACACTGGCCCCCAATATAAGCCCAATTTCTAATCAGGGCCCTCAATTCTTTCATTCTTGTTGCCCCCGGCGAAGGGGAAGATTAATTGCCCGGGAAGTGTAAACAATCCCCCACGGAAACTTTTTGCGCCGCAGCGCACTGCGAACAGCAGGAGCGAGCAGCCTCCACGGTTGCGGCCTTGGTATAGGACTGCTAAGAACAACAAGAGCAAGGCATCAGCAATAACATACATCACCGCGCCACCAAGCGAATTTACTGCAGGGTAACGAATCACACTAGCGCACACAAAACAGGATTTGAATATTTCACTTTCACTCTCACTTTCTGTCTGTCTGTCTGTCCGGGCAAAAATGGATGCCTGTTTCTAGGAAAAGCGCGCAATCCCTAACAAAATAGACTGGAGGCCTCTGTGAAAGACGAAGAGCCTTCTTTTCGCTTGGAGATCGCCTAAGGACGCTGTATTGATACCTGTATCCCAAGCAAACAGGCGTTCCTTCCCTTTTAGCCAAGGATGAAGGATGGGAGCCGGTCAACCCCAATTAGAACGGCTCTTGCTCGGCAGGGGCGCGCCGAGTACGGAATTCGATCCGGCGAGAATTCCCAACTCCTTAACAACAGGATTAAAAAGAATTTCCCATGGCCGTTCGCACCTGCCGCGCCAGCGACCGACCATAAACTGTTGGAACAGCTTTTTCGCATTATGTTCCGCTTCAAGCCCGAATTGACACTTGGTTAAAAACATAAATATCGTAACTGCGGATCTGACCATAGCGATGTGTCTGTTGATTCTGCTACTAAAACTATAACCCTTCGCTCTTCGTGTATTTATTGCTTTGTAGCATCGCCTGTAAAGCAACTTATTGGGTAGCGTGACGGTATGCACTGTTTGTGCAGCATTTTTTATGGATATCTCATTAGTGTGCTTGTGTGTGTCAAACTGGTGTCTTATGTACCTCTTATGGGTGCACATTGCGTCTCCTAATGGTGTGTCTTGTGCGTCTCTTAGTGGTATGTCTTGTGCGTCTCTTAGTGGTGTGTCTTGTGCGTCTCTTAGTGGTGTGTCTTGTGCGTCTCCTAGTGGTGTGTCTTGTGCGTCTCCTAGTGGTGTGTCTTGTGCGTCTCTTAGTGGTGTGTCTTGTGCGTCTCTTAGTGGTATGTCTTGTGTGTCTCTTAGTTGTGTGTCTTGTGCGTCTCTTAGTGGTATGTCTTGTGACTCTTAGTGGTATGTCTTGTGCGTCTCTTAGTGGTATGTCTTGTGACTCTTAGTGGTATGTCTTGTGCGTCTCTTAGTGGTATGTCTTGTGCGTCTCTTAGTTGTGTGTCTTGTGCGTCTCTTAGTGGTATGTCTTGTGACTCTTAGTGGTATGTCTTGTGCGTCTCTTAGTGGTATGTCTTGTGACTCTTAGTGGTATGTCTTGTGCGTCTCTTAGTGGTATGTCTTGTGCGTCTCTTAGTTGTGTGTCTTGTGCGTCTCTTAGTGGTATGTCTTGTGCGTCTCTTAGTGGTATGTCTTGTGCGTCTCTTAGTTGTGTGTCTTGTGCGTCTCTTAGTGGTATGTCTTGTGCGTCTCTTAGTGGTATGTCTTGTGCGTCTCTTAGTTGTGTGTCTTGTGCGTCTCTTATTGGTATGTCTTGTGCGTCTCTTAGTGGTGTGTCTTGTGCGTCTCCTAGTGGTATGTCTTGTGCGTCTCTTAGTTGTGTGTCTTGTGCGTCTCTTAGTGGTGTGTCTTGTGCGTCTCTTAGTTGTGTGTCTTGTGCGTCTCTTAGTGGTGTGTCTTGTGCGTCTATTAGTGGTGTGTCTTGTGCGTCTCTTAGTGGTATGTCTTGTGCGTCTCTTATTGGTATGTCTTGTGTGTCTCTTAGTGGTATGTCTTGTGCGTCTCTTAGTGGTATGTCTTGTGACTCTTAGTGGTATGTCTTGTGCGTCTCTTAGTGGTGTGTCTTGTGCGTCTCTTAGTGGTGTGTCTTGTGCGTCTCTTAGTGGTATGTCTTGTGCGTCTATTAGTGGTGTGTCTTGTGCGTCTCTTAGTGGTGTGTCTTGTGCGTCTCTTAGTGGTGTGTCTTGTGCGTCTATTAGTGGTGTGTCTTGTGCGTCTATTAGTGGTGTGTCTTGTGCGTCTCCTAGTCGTATGTCTTGTGCGTCTATTAGTGGTGTGTCTTGTGCGTCTCTTAGTGGTGTGTCTTGTGCGTCTCTTAGTGGTGTGTCTTGTGCGTCTATTAGTGGTGTGTCTTGTGCGTCTATTAGTGGTGTGTCTTGTGCGTCTATTAGTGGTGTGTCTTGTGCGTCTCTTAGTGGTGTGTCTTGTGCGTCTCTTATTGGTATGTCTTGTGCGTCTCTTAGTGGTGTGTCTTGTGCGTCTCCTAGTCGTATGTCTTGTGCGTCTCTTAGTGGTGTGTCTTGTGCGTCTATTAGTGGTGTGTCTTGTGCGTCTATTAGTGGTGTGTCTTGTGCGTCTATTAGTGGTGTGTCTTGTGCGTCTCTTAGTGGTGTGTCTTGTGCGTCTCTTATTGGTATGTCTTGTGCGTCTCTTAGTGGTGTGTCTTGTGCGTCTCCTAGTCGTATGTCTTGTGCGTCTCCTAGTCGTATGTCTTGTGCGTCTCCTAGTCGTATGTCTTGTGCGTCTCCTAGTCGTATGTCTTGTGCGTCTCCTAGTCGTATGTCTTGTGCGTCTCCTAGTCGTATGTCTTGTGCGTCGCTTAGTGGTGTGTCTTGTGCGTCTCTTAGTGGTGTGTCTTGTGACTCTTGTATGTCGTGCAACCTAAAATACTCAAACAGGCTCTCAGCTTGAGCTGGTGACGAAGTGTGCTCATTAAATCCCAAAAAGAGTCGGCACTCAACAAGTTGTCAGCTTTGCTTGAGAGAAAGACTGACAATACACTTGACAAAAGAGCCGACACATGCAAACAGAAAAAATGAAGAACAAAATAAGTGCTTTCACAGCAACAACTGATGAAGAGATCAGCTTCCGAGAGGTGTCAATCAAAATCGAATGAAAAGACTAGAAGTAGTAAAAAGTGCCTGGCTCAAAGACTGTGGAAGCAACAATTGCCAATGCCAGAGCCGGAGGTCCTGGGGGGTGGGCAATCATTTCAAGTCTTGGGTAGGTCGTCAACGCTTGCAGCATCTTTTGCTAGAAATTGTCTCTCAATGCTCTGCTTTTACAAGAGCTCGGCTTTGAGAGCAGAATGGGAGTAAAAAGAGTGTTTTTACGCGTCGTCTAAAACTCATTTTACTGAGCCTTTTGAGCTAAGAAAGCGATAAAAGCCAGTCGCAAACTCCTCCGGAATTTCTGCCAATTCTATTCAGGCCTTCTCCTAGTGACGCTGCACTGAGGACAATTGTCCCCGTGGGAAATGGGGATTGGGGACGGGTTAATGCGGCATTGTCATCGAAAACAATTGGCTTAACTATAGCGTGTGTCGAGGACGGTCGCAGAATGACTGCGACTTATAGGGAGGCTTGTAGGGGGCTGGGGCGTTGGGATGCTCGCTTCAATGCCTTCGTCAGCGCCTAGAAGCCAGGAGTTGCGGCTTCAGGAATGGGGCTGGGGCCTTCCAGGGTCCAGGCGACTGTTGCGTTCTTAAATTTCTATTTAGCCCCAGTCTGTGCTGAAATAAAAACTTCCCTAAGGACGTCTGAATAACATATTAACTTAACACCCATTGATGCTTCAGATTTGGCTACACCAAAACTTCCTTGATGCTTCAGATTTGGCTACTCTAAAAACTTCCTTGATGCTTCAGATTTGGCTACTCTAAAAACTTCCTTGATGCTTCAGATTTGGCTGCTCTAAAACCTTCCTTGATGCTTCAGATTTGGCTAATCTTTAAACTTCCTTGATGCTTCAGATTTGGCTAATCTTTAAACTTCCTTGATGCTTCAGATTTGGCTACTCTAAAAACTTCCTTGATGCTTCAGATTTGGCTACTCCAAAACCTTCCTTGATGCTTCAGCTTTGGCTACTCCAAAACCTTCCTTGATGCTTCAGCTTTGGCTACTCCAAAACCTTCCTTGATGCTTCAGCTTTGGCTACTCTAAAACCTTCCTTGATGCTTCAGATTTGGCTACTCCAAAACCTTCCTTGATGCTTCAGCTTTGGCTACTCTAAAACCTTCCTTGATGCTTCAGATTTGGCTACTCTTGAAACTTCCTTGATGCTTCAGATTTGGCTACTCTTGAAACTTCCTTGATGCTTCAGATTTGGCTACTCTTGAAACTTCCTTGATGCTTCAGATTTGGCTAATCTTGAAACTTCCTTGATTCTTCTGGTGCCACTGAGCTTCAGGTGAAATCTTAACTTTAAATCTAATGCTTCAGGTTACCATTATACAAATCCTTGATGCTTCAGGTAGGGCCACGTCCCACACGGCTTGATCCTTTGATCCCTGCCCCAACGATTCCGGGGCAGTTGAAATCCGCGCCCGCAGCTAGCAAATGATTTTCAAACACAATGGATGCGAGCGGCCGGCAAAGTTTATTAATGATTTGGTTGGCTATTTAATTTGTCAGCGGCTTCCCTGTAATAAAATGAGGGACTCATGCAGGTAGGCATCTTTCCGCAATAGCTAATTGGTTTCCAGCGTAATAGAAACGGAGACTGGGACGGCAATAGTTGGGATAATGCAGTTTTACATTAGACAGGATTGGGATAAATACACAAACACGTATGTACTGTAATTGCGCCACCCCTCTTCCTCATTCACTCCGACAGAATCCCCAAAAAGAATCGGCTCCTCTTTTTAACCAAACCTACCAGTTCTTCTTCACTTGGTTGTTGACGCTTTGACAGTGAGACTGACAAAGAGAGAGATGAGGGAGAGACCACTGAGACAATGAGGCGGTTCCGCACTGTCTGTATGCGCAATATATAAAATATCATTTCAAGCGAGAGGTCATTGATTGGTCTGTCAAGCTCCTATACGCTTTAGTTGTGTAGTTTAGCAACTAGGCCATGAGGGGAGGGTTGATACAGCAGCCTCAGAAACCAGCATCAGCAAAATAAATTTATATTTACCCCCCTTCACTTGTCTCATTGCTTGCATTGAAACTGTATTGACTGATGCTTTTACCACTCCAACCCACCAGCTGAAAATGCTTCATTGCCGCTATTGTTCCCCAAAGACAATGGATTCCTCAACTTTGGTAGTGTAGCTAACCACACAGCACCAGCACCACTGTGCTCCGGGGTGTGGGGATGTAGGGGATGGGGGATTATAGTTGAGTCACTCACTGATACTCCAGTGCTTAAGGTAACACATGGCTTTTGTATAACTAGTGGCAAGTTTCAGATGCAAATTGCAACAAAGCTTATGAAATTATTGAAGGCTTAAGTCCAATGCACAGAAACATACACAGACAGACAGACAGACAGAAATAAAGATAGACAGAGTCAGACAGATAGATAGATAGACAGACAGACAGACAGACAGACAGACATAAAGACAGACAGACAGATAGATAGACAGACAGACAGACAGACAGACAGGCAGACAGACAGACTGACAGATAGATAGACAGATATATAGACAGACAGACGCACAGACAGACAGGCAGACAGGCAGACAGACAGACAGACAGACAGGCAGACAGACAGGCAGACAGACAGACAGGCAGATAGATAGACAGACAGACAGACAGACACACAGACAGACAGATAGACAGACAGACGCACAGACAGACAGACAGACAGGCAGACAGGCAGACAGACAGACAGGCAGGCAGACAGACAGGCAGACAGACAGACAGACATATAGATAGACAGACAGACAGACAAACAGACTGGCAAACAGACAAACAGACAGACAGACAGACATGCAGACAGACAGACAGGCAGGCAGACAGACAGGCAGACAAAAACTTACCTGTTCTGAAAAAGCTGTAAAAACGGCCCACATCGCCAGATTTTTAATGCGCCAATGAAATGATTGTTGATCCAAAGCACTAAAATTCGTGAGCTGTCTGTTAGTCCTATATCGGCTTAGCCAGGCCTCTTCGTCTATTTTATGGAGCCCGAAGATAATTGGCATCTTGACACACAAACGCCCAGTTTTTTAGTAGCCCGGCCCGACACTAATAAAACCTGGTGCTATAACAAAGGGATTCAACAGTCAAGCATCCACAACGGCAGGGAATCTTAAGAAGCTGGCAATTAAAAGCCCGATTGAAGCTTGGAAAGCTGTGGCAGTGAGGGGGGTGGCGCACACGGGTTAAGTTTTATAGCGAGTTTTTGATGGAACATTCGGGATCGGGGTTGCAGGCCATTATCGACTTATATTGAGCCGGTGTAAGCCCCCATGCACTGACACTGTAAAGTTCGATCCGGTTTTTATCTGCTGTGGGAAAACACGCGAATTAGGCTTAGCCTGTGCTATCCATTTAAATTCTTAACAACCTTTTTAATGCCTATTCAATTGTTTGCAAGCTCATAGTTAATAACGAAAATGAAAAATTGCTATGTTGAACACTCTTGTGTTGCTGAATTGTTTAATAATTTCATCCTTTTATAAGTGAATTACATTAAATTGTTTAATATTACTCAGACAATTTCAAAACGATGAATTTCTAAGAAAAAATTAACATTTCACACTAAAGAGCATGCAATTGGGAGCATTAATATTTTTAAAAGCGAACAGATAATCAGATAAGAACAAATTGTACACAATCCAATGTACATGTAATTCGATCATGCACTTCTAAGAAGTGAACCATTTCACTAGAAATTTACGCTGGCTGTTAGGGTAATCAGGGACTCATTGAAAAGATAAGCAGCGAATCTGTGATGTACATCTCAAAGTGAATGCTGGATTGAACAAAATAGCGTACAATTGCTCAGTAAAAAGTACATATAAAAAGCAATGTACATTTTAACCAAGAGTTGTGGTAAATATTTATTCCAGACTCAGAATATTTCACTGCTATAATTTTATAAAATATACGATAGCCAGCAATGCTTAGAAAATGGGCATTAATTTTCCTGTGTACAACAAAACAAGCAAATTAGGAAGCAGTGCGACAGAAAAAATGTTATTTTTTGTCTACGCTAAAATTCTACGGACACGGGGGCTGAGGCGAATGCCCAGTAAATTGCCCACAATATCAATAATTCTGCGAGGGGATTTTTAAACAATGCTGGACCAAGCAATCAAATGGCATGGGCTGTAAAACAATGCATGTAGAAATACACAATGTTTAGTCCAGCTATAGAGGGACTGTTTAGCCACGGCAGCAGCATCAATAGTGTTGCGCTTTGGATCAGCTTAAAAGCTGCTGAATTGAGTTAAAATTTAAACAAAGCGAAATAATTACATGAAAGCGTGTACACAGCAGCCATTGGAGAGCTGGGGAGAGGCTCAATAATTTTTCTAGCAGGATAGGTAAAGAGAGGCTGCAGTTTTAGAAAACTCTGTTATACATGGGGCCGAGACTGTCAGGAGACAGGCAACAGATGTGCGCACTGCCTCAATTGCATCAGTGAAGGCTACTAATCGATAAATTTCTATGTACTTATCAACGTACACTCCTAAGGGAACGGTGCATCGGTCAGTATTAGAATTGGGCACCAATGTACGCTGACTATGGGGCAGGAAAATCGATCGATAGCAGAGGAAGTGCACATTAATGTACACCGGGCGCATATAGATATAGGCTACCAATAAATGAGAAAATTAATAAAGAATGGCTAAATGGAGAAAAATTACACTTCAATTATCCATGTGATCATAATAAATACTGAATTAGAAAATTCGAATGAACCTTTTTTCGGATACAAGATACCAAGGGGCAACACATAGAGAGTGATTAGACTGTTTCTGTCAAACTAGCACTGAGCTGCTCAGATTAAGGATCTGCTCAGCGGCGACTCAGCTGGTCCCGATTCCGACTTGCCGCCGTTGGCCGCAGCTTGCAGCAGCATGCTGTAGGCGGCCAAGGATTTCTGAAAATCTGCTGCAGCAGCGGCGGCGGCAGCTGCGGCAGCCGAAGCGCCCGAAGTTAGTCCCGATGTTGGCGATGTCGGCAAAGCCACGGCGGCGGTCGAGGCAGCGGCTGCGGCCGGCGAGCACCCGCCAGAACCGGCAGAAGCTGAAGAAGAGGCGGCGGCAGCGGCGGCGGCGGCGGCAGCAGCAGCGGAGATCCAGCTGCTCGTGGGCGGCGGCGGCGGCGGAGGCGGTGGACAATAGCCCGGTGGCAGCATGGCGGCAGCGGCGGCAGCGGCAGCGGCTGCATAACTGCCGTACAACTGCTGAGACAGCTGATCAGCTGCCGACGTTGTTGGATGGAGTCGGTGATGAGCCTGATGGTGGCCGTGCTGCTGGTGCTGCTGGTGCAGGTGGGCGGCGCTGACAGGCGGGTAGAAGGCCGGGAAGCCTGCAGCCAGAGCGCGCGCCTTCTCCATGGCCAGCAGCGCCTCGGCGGGATGCCCGGAGCCTCCGGCGCCAGAAGCTGCTCCCCCGCCGATGGGGTGGCAGAGGAGGCCGGAGCCGAAGTGCGGCGGCGGGGGCGGCGGCGGCAGGGGCGGCAGCGAGGGCGCCAAGCCTGCAAATTGGCGTCGAATTTCGGCATTCAGAAAATTTTTATGCAACGGGCCACAAAAAAGCAGACGAATCAAAATTTTGCTTTTTTTAAATGTCCATCTGCGCCGGCCTTTGCGATAAACATTTTATAGCATTTGCAGCCTCTTGTCCACCCCTTAAACATTCGATAGCTTGGCTGCTGTCTTTGCAATCGATCATGAAAATCTGCAGACAGAAGATTATTCTTCAGGCAATTGGCCTATATTGTGCGCTGTTGTGGCTCCGGGCATGTCAAAATGTCGCCAAGTTTTTCAGTGGTCAGATAAAAAACACAGGAATCATTGGCTTGTCAGTTCGTGCGCTACTTTTATTAAGGTTTCATGGCTTAGGATTGACTAAATGCTCTTTTCTAGGGGGGGGGGGGTAAGCATTTTATTTACGAAACAAACGCTCCCTATATTGGGAATTGGAGCTTGACATATAAAACTGGGCGATTCTCCCACCCGGTCAGTGAAGCGTCTGCTTATCTATCCATTGAAGGCTGTATGGTTTTCCCCGATGCCAAACGGAGACTTTGTAGCAGAAATGGAGAATTCCGAGTTTCTCTTTTAGTTGAAAAAAACGCGGCAACTCAATTATGGCATTAAATTAATTGGCAATACAACGGCCCATGCGAATAATTTGCAGAATTGTAACAAGAAAAATATTAAATTATTGGCGAGGATGTTTAGCGATTCTGGCGCTGCACCGCCTGGTTGAAAATTGCTACAAGTTCTGGGAGATTCCGAAATGAATGAAATTGTTGAGCCCCGACTGAATGATAAGCTAATTGCATTTAGCAGCTCATGCTGTGTACCAAATTGTCGAAAAAATGCTCTCCCAATTTTTAATCTATTGCCGCTGAAAAATATGTGAGAAAAAATGGCTGATGCTAAAATGCGGGCTCACCTGGCATCACCGGGATGGGAAAGTAGCGCTCCTTCTTCACTAAACTCTTCGGCTTGCGCCTCGGCCGGTACTTGTAATCCGGGTGCTCCTTCATGTGTATCGCCCTCAGCCGCTTGGCCTCGTCAATGAACGGCCGCTTATCCTCGTCAGTCAGCAGCTTCCACTCGGCGCCGAGGCGCTTGCTGATCTCCGAGTTGTGCATCTTCGGGTTCTCCTGGGCCATTTTGCGCCTCTGGCCGCGGCTCCACACCATGAAGGCGTTCATCGGCCGCTTCACGTGGCTGTCGTGCATGGAGCCGCCGCCGCCACCGCCGCCGCTGCCGCTGCTGCTGCCTCCGGGATTGCCGCTGCCGGAGCCACCGCCGGAGCCTCTGCCGATACCGTAGACATCAATGTCAGCATCGTAATCGGCTTCCTCGTCGTCCCAGTCATCTGGGATGTCCATGCGGACGGGCTCCGAGTGAGCTGCCGCCGCAGCCGCCACCGCCGAAGCAGTTGTTGCCGTGGTCGTTGTTGTCGAACCTGTTGAAGAGGCCGCGGCCGCTGCTGCCGCGGCAGCCGCGGCGGCCACCGCCGCAGCCTGAAAGTTGAGCATCTCCTGGACTGTGTGCGCCATTAGAGACATTGGCGTCAGCTGAATTGGCTGTGGGATTTTTAGCAAACAAAGTAGCAACGGATTAGCTCTGATGATTAGCTTCAGCTAGTGGATTAGTAGTTTGTTGACTGGGAAAATTCCTCCCAGCTTAAATACCGCAGCCCAGATACAAGTGGGGGATCCGGATGACCGACTGAAAGTGTAGGGGGTTGCTGGGAGAATCTGCTGATCCCAAGCTGGATTGGGTGGCGACAGGCGCGGCCCGCTGCTATTGGCTGTGCCCCGGCCTGGCGACTCCCAGCTTCCCAAATTGATGAGGCCAGTTTCGCTCCCCCCCACACACACAGACATGCAGATTAGTCACAATTCTCCCCCTCCCCTTACCCAATCCTTGACCAAAAACAAACCCAGCGAAGCAGCTCACCTGTTCCTGCGGAGCAACTCCTTTTTTTCGACTTTTCGATGGTTTTTTTGTCTGGGCGCAAACCGATTTTCACAATTTCATTTTTATATGTAATTAACAGGCGCGGCGGGATGGAGATGAGGGAGAGGGGAGGCTGGAAAGGCGCGGGGGACAATGCAGCGAGCAGCACTTCTTCTTCTTCTTGTTGTTTTCAACTGACTTCGCTGCGCTCTCACGTTTGTTTGAAAGGGTAGACAAATGAGACAAATAAGCGGAGACAATTGCCAGCCGAGCCGAGCCGAGCGCGTTTGAAAACGAACCGCCAGCAAAGCGTCCCCTTCCTCAGACAGAAACTAAGATTAATTGGCCAGAATGAAAAGAATTTAAATTTTTGCGACGAATAATAAGTTGAGGCGCCGAATTGTGTGGTTGTGTTTTTTTCCCTGTCTAATATTACTCATTGTGTTGTTATCAAAGCGCTTGGCTGCTCATGCCAAGATCGAGTTTGAGTCTTTCGGCGCAAGGCTACTGTAGCCAGCAACAACACAGTGGCAAACACAAAGCATTAACAATATTCTATTGTATGTGCGCACTGCATCAGCCAAAGCAATATAGGTAGTTGAGCCGCTGTGTCTGTGTGTATGTCATACAGTGTTTATCCATTGTTTGGCCCGCAATTGTACCAAAAGAAATTCTATTATACGCGTTTAATTGTAGGCGAGTTTTCTTTATAAATTTTACTCGGCACCTGCGAACGGCTTGAGGCTTCTCAGAGAGAGCCAAAATAAAAGAGTTCTAATATGTTGACAATAGAATTGGAATAATGGGGCTCAATTGCCTGTCTATTTTCTATTTCCCTGGCCTTGCATTTATGCATTTATTAGATCCAAGAGTTGAATTGGTGTGCGCCGGCCAGTTGATGCACTGTCTGGGCAATGAGAAACACAGATGTTGATGTCCCTAAATTTGTTTTTTTTTATTTTTAAATTGGCGCTTTACCCAAAATAGTTGCAAAGTTGTTTACAAACTTTTACTAATGATTCATTCAGTTAAAAATTGCGCCCAGAAATCTTTGATAAATGAGATTTACTCAGTAATAAATCACCTCAAGAATTATTCTTATAGAAAAATATTTACTTAATACGAAATCAACCTAAACAATCTTGACTCAAAAATGTTCACGATGAAAGAATCACACCGTCAGAATCACTCTAAAAACTGCCCTGAAGAATCTCTCCTCAAAGAGATTCACTTCGCCAAAAAAATATACGACCCCAGAGATTCGCTCAATCAGATATCGTCTCCAAGTCAAAAAGCCAGTCCGTGAAAAGCTGAAATTCCGTGTCAACGGCTTGAAGTGACGACACCCAACTTCCTTCCGGCTGTCAGGATTCGTCAAGTTTATTCGTATAAAAAAACAAACCCACTTTGTAGTGGGATTATTAGCGGCTAATTTAAAAAGCTCAGGGCTGATAATAAGGATTGAATCTGAATTTGAATAGCGCGCCAATTCAATTAGCCAATTTTTCAACCGGATTGCGGACAGACACCGCAATTGAATTATATTAGCGCTGCACCGGCTGCACCAAAGGCTCAGCAACGCCAGGAATTGCGTGATACAAATTTGAGCACGCGAACCCAACGTCCATACAGCCTTATAAATTCAATGCAATTGTGCCACTAGATAGGTCGATGCTGGGGGGGGGGCGTTTTAATCAGATTGTTCCTCTGTTTTCTGTGTGCCATGTCGCTGCGTGGGCATGAAAGCCAACTGAAGGTCACTGATTATTCTGGTTACTGATATTGAGATGACTTCTGGAGGCCCTGAATAAGATGCTTTCATTCACACTGTCCGTCTTTGTTTTATTGAAGCTAGGCTCGAAGTCATGTCGAAGTCTTTCATTACGCGAAAGAATCCTCATTTTCTGGACTATGAACTTTGCTTGCCAACGTTTGCTAATCTCCAGTAGCAAACTTCCTGGAAGCAAATTTTGGCAAGCGAATTTCAGCAAGCAACTTTCGGCAAGAAAGTTTCAGCAAGCAACTTTTGGCAAGAAAGTTTCAGCTAGCAAGCTACTTTCGGCAAGAAAGGTTCAGCAAGCTACTTTCGGCAAGAAAGGTTCAGCAAGCTACTTTCGGCAAGAAAGTTTCAGGAAGCAACTTTCGGCAAGAAAGTTTCAGCAAGCTACTTTCGGCAAGAAAGTTTCAGGAAGCAACTTTCGGCAAGAAAGGTTCAGCAAGCTACTTTCGGCAAGAAAGTTTCAGCAAGCTACTTTCGGCAAGAAAGGTTCAGCAAGCAACTTTCGGCAAGAAAGGTTCAGAAAACAAGCCAACTGCCTACGAGTCCGATTTTGGTTGCTTTAATCCTCGAACTGGTTATAAGGATGTTCTGTTATCACTCAGTATTCGCTAAAAAAAGCCAGAGTTAATTCACAAATGTCTAAACCTTTCATCCAGGGTAGAAAAAATAGCATTTCAAAATGTCATTTACCTCCTTATAGTTTCATAACTGAAGCCTTTCTGCTAGAGGACTTGGCATATACCCACGCCACGCTAATTTCTAGCAGCCTTGGAGACGGATTAAACACCCGTCAAAGCAATTAAAAATTTGATTGACAAGCTGGAAGTGTTGGCCCTCCTACCTGACTCCCAACTATTAACACTGCAGGCAGGCTAGCTGAATAAAACGCCTGTTAGAAAATAACTTTGTAGCAATGGTTCAACACCATTCACACCAACTGGTCCAAGTTAGCTAACTTAGTGAGCTGCGTTATTTTCTAAATTTCATGATTGCCAGTGATTATCAGCATCGATTGCTGACGGACGGAGCCGGACATTGCAGATGTCAATCAACTGTCGGAGGTGACGGACAAACAGCGCAGTAAAATCAATCCCTATAAAAGGCTTGTTTCACCGAGCACATTAAAAATCTCCAATTTTGATCCGATTCTGAACAAGTTTTCTTAGTTTTAATAGCAAGAAATGCATTGAAGAAAATCATTGAGATTTTTTAAAACTCGTAGACTCGTGAATCCCTAGATGCATAGATACATGTAAATGCAAAAAAAACTATAAATAAAATCAACTAATCTGTTGATGCATCTATAGATAAAATCGCTAGATCTACAGATGAAATCTCAAGATCTATAAATGGAATGGATTAAATGAAAAAATATATAATTGACCAAAGACAGAATGAAATATGAAGAAGTTCTCATTTTCTTCTAGGCTTAAAATGCATTATAGAGGGCAGCGAATCCGATTGCCTGCCATCCCATGCAGGAATCGCTCGCTTATCGGCCAGTCCCAGGAGCAGGGGGCTCAGGAGGGGGTTGCGAGGGTCGTGGCCGTATCACTTTTCTTTCTAAAAAGTAAAAAAGCCCCTTTCTCCTCCTCTCTGTTTCGCCCAGATTCGTCCACAATAGCTGAGAATGCGAGTTAAGCGGAGAGAGAGCTTTCAGTTCGATAATCCCAGACTGGCCTCACTCGGTTGTGCGACAGACCCATTCTTTAACTTATCAACTGGCTGAAACAGAGACCTGAAGGACTGTGTAGCTGTCCCGTGGGAGCTGAGGCCGGGAGGAATGGCGAATTTTTGGGGTCGAATTAAAGCCGATGAAGCGAAAAGCCACGCAGTTTTTGGAGGGCATTTTGAGGAAAATGCTGGCTGAAAGAGAGATTGTTAAGAGATCCCGGCCGCAAGATTAACTCAGAATGGGAGTATCCAGGTCTTGAAACCACCTAAAACGTCATTAAGTTAAGAATGTTTTCAAAGTGTATATAGAACTTGATTTAAATTGCTTCTGTGCAAGACTATAAAGCTGAATGCGTAACCTTTTGGATGCACATTGTGCAAAGTTTTTTAAAGACTTTAGCTAATAAGATAGGGATCAACCAGGAACGATAATAAAAGAGGATTAAACTAATGCAGAGGCCCGTGGGACCCAGTGCCATAAAAATGCGGAAAATGAGAAGCTGTCAGAGTTTAGGATAAAGAGAAAAAATAGCCCGGGTGTGAAAAAAACTGAGTGACAGTATGGGGGAGAGAGAGTGGAGCCTGATCCCATTCTAATCTCCCAGTCTCTGCTGTCGTGTGGAAGAGATGGTCAAAAAAGACAGAAGCTTTGTTCTTTGTTTGAAGGGGGACTCAGGCATGGACAGGCGCGCGTATTGCGATGATATTATTCAGGGACTGCGGGAGGCCCCACCTGCATCTTTCATTTTCTCCCAGGAGGTTTTGTCTCTCTCACTCTTTCACACACAGAGAACTCAATTCTCTGGTAAACTTTGCCAAAACTTCCCAAGCTGCGATGCATATTTTGGTCTACTGCGGGACAAGGGGACAATTCAGGCTTTCGGGAATTAAATAATATTTGCAGTTTCTCCCTCGCCCACGTCACAGCCCAGGGCCGGCAAGCCCCCATCTGGGAAGGGGTCCCGTATATGCTCCCCTCTCCCCGCACTCACTCATCCCAAGTGCTCTGAGGAAATAATTGGCATTTGAAATCATCACCTCACCGAGTCTACAGCAGCAGCAGCAGCGGCAAAGCCAAACACAATTGCCTCCTTTTTTCTTTTCTATCCATAGCTTACGGGCTACACAAAAGCTCAAGGTACAGCCATATGCGACTCAACTCACTTCAACGCACTCGTCTGGGAGTTTTCCTCCAGATTCTGCACCCTCCCAAAAATTCTCAGAAAACGCGGAGCTGCACACGCTGCAGGCATTGTTTAACTATCAAACTTATTAAAGCCGCCCAAAATGTTGAGCTCAAGCTGGCCAGCAACTCAAAAGCAAGGATCTTACAACGGGGCTATACGGCAATGCAAAAGCAAGACGATGGAATTAGACTATGGTCCTTCAATAGGCCATCGGGCATCTGTCGGCGTATTGAAGGATTACCAGCTCGGCAAATAATAACACAATTCTCTTGCAGCTGTAGGCATATGCGGGATTGCAAGATTTCAATTGAAGTTGCTCGCAACTCGAAGTAATAATCACGGTTCTCTCTTTCTTCCACTATACACAGCGCTGGACCGCGGGGTCAATTAGAAGAATTCCTAGGCCTTCCGTCCAGGCTCACACTTGAATAGGAAAACTCGAAGAGGATCCAAAAAGCTGGGAAGCAGTTTTGCAAGTGTGCTTTGAAGTGGCGGACCGCTTGCATAACGAACTCTTGGCCACGAACCGGGCCGAGTTTGAGGATCGAGGAGTTGTCGGGATGCGGGCTAGGGACGGCGCATGCGATGAAGAACACGCCAGAAACAATGGCTCTTGACGTGTTTATAATTATTTCTTCACTGCAATATTAATTGAATCACGGCTGCTTGTTAAATCCAAACTTCTTCTTTTATCCACTCCAACTGAGTCTTTGAAGTTAATCTTGTTAATTTAGACCAGCATTATCACCAACGGAAAGCGTCCAGAGATCCGCGGGCCGAATCACTAGCAGTGCCGCTAAAGTCTTTAATCCTTGTTTCCCAATGTTAGTAATTAAACAATCTCAGACATAGAATCAGCAGCAGAAATGAAATCTTTCACCCGAGAAAAAACAAAGTTAAAGAAGAGAAGCCTTCCAGCCGCTGCCACTCGGAGATAAAAAAGGCGTCAGTTCAAAGGAATAAAAGCTTCAAGAAGACTGAAGAGCCCTCAAGCAAGCCAATTAGTTATTCTTTATTCCAAGCTCAGAAAAGCGAAGCCTCGCTTCAAAAGGCTGAAAATCGAATACCCTCGGAAGCTGTCAGTCTTTTTGTCTCTGCAATCCTTGCGTGTTGTTTATTAATCAGAGAAACCATTTAAAACGCACAATCGGCTACTTACAGTAGCTACGAGTAGTACGAAATGTGTGTCCTACTAATATTGTTGATTAAAAAACAAAGACGGAGAAGGATATAAAAAGCAGCTACTTTTTTCTTAACATTTTTTGCATCCAATACACGACCAGAGTCTTTTTAACGTTTATTTGCTATTGAAGCGTAAGATGCAGCTCAGCTCATTAATTCAACCCAACTCAGTTCTGCAACTGGCCAGTGCCTCAAGTTATCGCGCAGGGTCGAACGCAAACACACACAGACGCGCACAGTTGCGGTTAAATTTATTCCTTCTCGCCCTTGCTAACGATGACCTTGGTGCCGCGGAGTCGGCCCGTGCGCCTGGCAGCGATCAGGCCGACTTTACGGCCGGCGCTGGCGTCCCTGCGGATGGTGCTGGGCTTGCCGATGTGCTGATGGTTGCCGCCGCCAAACGGATGGTCCACCGGGTTCATGCACACGCCGCGCACTCTTGGCCAGCAGTTGCGCTTCACCTTGAACTTCCAGTAGGCCCGGCCGGCCTTCATGATCGGCTTGTCGATACGGCCGCCGCCGGCGACGATGCCTGCGGTTGCGGAGGACACTGAGCTGACACTCATCAGGACACTGAGCTGACACTCATCAGGACACTGAGCTGACACTCATCAGGACACTGAGCTGACACTCATCAGGACACTGAGCTGACACTCATCAGGACACTGAGCTGACACTCATCAGGACACTCAGCTGACACTCATCAGGACACTGGGCTGACACTCATCAGGACACTGAGCTGACACTCATCAGGACACTCAGCTGACACTCATCAGGACACTCAGCTGACACTCAGCTGACACTCATCAGGACACTGGGCTGACACTCATCAGGACACTGAGCTGACACTCATCAGGACACTGGGCTGACACTCATCAGGACACTGAGCTGACACTCATCAGGACACTGAGCTGACACTCATCAGGACACTGAGCTGACACTCATCAGGACACTCAGCTGACACTCATCAGGACACTGAAGCTGACACTCATCAGGACACTGAGCTGACACTCATCGGACACTGAGCTGACACTCATCAAGGACACTGGGCTGACCAACTCATCAGGGACACTGAGCTGACACTCATCAGGACACAAAGCTGACACTCATCAGGACACTGAGCTGACACTCATCAGGACACTGAGCTGACACTCATCAGGACACTGAGCTGACACTCATCAGGACACTGAGCTGACACTCATCAGGACACTGAGCTGACACTCATCAGGACACTGAGCTGACACTCATCAGGACACTGGGCTGACACTCATCAGGACACTGAGCTGACACTCATCAGGACACTGAGCTGACACTCATCAGGACACTGAGCTGACACTCATCAGGACACTGAGCTGACACTCATCAGGACACTGAGATGACACTCATCAGGACACTGAGCTGACACTCATCAGGACACTGGGCTGACACTCATCAGGACACTGAGCTGACACTCATCAGGACACTGAGCTGACACTCATCAGGACACTGGGCTGACACTCATCAGGACACTGAGCTGACACTCATCAGGACACAAAGCTGACACTCATCAGGACACTGAGATGACACTCATCAGGACACTGAGCTGACACTCATCAGGACACTGAGCTGACACTCATCAGGACACTGAGATGACACTCAACAGTACACGGAGCTGACACTCATCAGGGCAATAAATTCGATACATTCTGACACTGTCCGTACTCAACCGATACGGCAGTTGACTATAAAAGCCAGCGAAAACGAACGAAAAAAAAACTGCCAACTCACCAACCATGGCCCGACAGGCGGATGGCACAATTTTCTTCGCCCCGCTAGGCAGCTTCATCCTGGACCTCTTAGTGTCTGGGTTGTGCGCAATCAGGGTGGCGTAGTTACCGGACGCTTTGGCTAGGCGGCCGCGGTCGCCAGCTTTCTCCTCAACGCAGCAGATAATGGTGCCTTCGGGCATGGCGCCCAGGGGCAGAATGTTGCCAACCTGCAGCTTGGCTGCGGGTGGACGTGATAGGCAGGTTTTGATTGCTTTGAGTGTTTGGATGGGAAAACCTACCATCTACAAGGATGAAGTAACGGTGATAACTAAGCCCAAGCTGGCAGGGATCTCACCCTTCTTTCCGCAGTAGATAAATTGGCCGGTGTGGACGCCCTCGGCGGCAACGAATGTCTCAGTGACCTGCCTGTACCGGTAGGGATCTCGGAAGGCCACTTTAGCAAGCGGGGCGCCGCGGCCGGGATCATGGATAATATCTTTAACAACACCCTTGATGTAGCCGTTGCGCTCGGCAAAGTCGATCGGCCTTAGTCTGGCCGCTCCCTTTCTGCGCTTAGTGTGCGAGCGGAACACGCTGCCAGCGCCCTTACGCTGGGACCTGATCACGCGACCCATTGCTGCAGCACAAGATTGACATTTTAATTAAATTAATTTTATTGTTGCCAATACACTCAGCTTAGAAAAATAGGAATATTACTCAATTATACCCAATTAGCAGCAGTGTAACATGGTCTGACTCATGTGTTACAAAAGGTGGCTGCATTGCTTGAAAAACCTATAAAAAATAATTTAAAGGTCTTAACTAGCTTCACTTAGCAAGAAATAAAACATATCGCTTGCAGATTTAGGAACTCAGCATTCAGCAAAAAATTAAGCTCTACTGGCTCACTGTGTAACAATATCCATCTACAACTAATTGGCATTAAAGATTGTAGATAGATATTACCAATTTATATATAAACCTAAAGAACTGCATATGTAGAAAAATGTTGAGAGGGACTGGACCAGCGCGACCCGTGTGCTCTGCAGCCATGTCAAGATTAAGAAATCTGCGCCAATCCTGATGGACCATTAAAGGACGCTTAAGAACTTAACCAGAGCACGAAGGCACAGAATAGCCTAAAGTGCAACAAGTGGACCATCAGAGTGTTCAACTGTTGGCTTCAGCACTTGAAAATTGATTGCATTATGCCAGAGGAAGAACTGATGCATGGGCAGTATTTACGTATTATTAATGAGTAGTTTTTTGCATTAAATATCTACAGTAACAACCAATTGTGTTTGCAATTAAGACTGAGTAGCTGGAGTATTGTCTCTGGAGTAGCTGAATGTTTTATGCCAAGGGCTACCAGCTAGAAGTTCATAATTTTCTCAGCTTTTAAAATGCAATTTGCCATGGATCTTTGATAAAGGAGAGCTTGAATTTTTATCTATACAAAATAGTGCCTAAATATCAGGCACAAATTAGCTATATAGTTTAAGAAGCTAGAGGTTCTATATTCCCACTCTATATTTCTACTAAGGGCCGACAGAATAAAAATATGCTAAGCAGCAATGAAAGGTCTATCCCCTTGCGCCTGCTGGTATGTCTCAAGTATCTCACCTGGTCTACAGCTTGAATGGTTCAATGAAATTCAAATAGATTTTCACTAAATTTTAAAGTCAGCTAAAATTTCTTAGCACTATATTAATTTTAAAAGGATTTAAGTGAGATACAATTGCAGTTGTAGGGCTTGTTGGCTCTTTATATGGCCTATAAGAGAAAAGATCTATATTGAATAAAATTTCTAGCTGATAAAACTAGAAGCCAATCTCTTAGCTCTTTTTCCTATTTCTGATGAGTTCCTTTTAAAGTCCAGGAGACAAACCTATTAGATATATTGCATTTGTGATTTGATGTTTGCATAATTTGATCATTTTAATCAGCTAGCTTATCATCCCTTTGTGTCTTACACCCTCTTAGTCAAGCTTTTGCAGTAATGTCTCACAATTGAACAAATACAAATAGTAATGTAAAATCTTGTAGGTTTTTAGATCTTCTTGAATTTTAAGAAACTCTTTAATGTTCAAAGTTAATGACTTGCTTTGACTAAAAACCTGTCCAGTTTCTGAGAATTTCTAAGAGCTCAAGAAAGCAATAGTGTCCAGAGTGGCGCACAAATGTACACCAGTCCACATAACCAACCCTTCAACCCTATTAACATCAATCTATATTCAGAAGGACTGTTCTAGAATCTGTCATACTTCTAAAAGATTTTCCTGTAAATTTTCTGTGCCCACTCTAAGCACTATATAGTAAATGCTGCTGAAGGCTAATCAGCTAGGACTACAAATAAGAAAATTATTGGCACTGAATGCTTATTTTATTGAATGTAAAGCATTACATTGGACTTAGATATAGACAATAATAATGCAACAAATTTACTGGACAAATTAAATCGAATCAATCCAGAAGGCACCTCTGCAGCTCTTGAAATGTTAAAAGAAGAATTTTCTAAACAGCCTTTCATGAATCAGGTGGCTCACGCAAGCCTCAATAAATCAGCTACCTGCTTGATTATGCAAACCATTAGCTACAAATCTACCAAAGAGGAGGACATATATGGATATAAGTGCATATTGAAACTACAACCACTGACTACTACTGTTGTCAAATGTAAAAACAGGGCAAGTTATACTTGTAATCGACATGGATTGATAAACTTTTGCCATATTGATCCAAACCACACTGCCTGTCAGTTTTTACACAGCACTTCAATGGATTGGGTCTCTGTCAGTTTTAACACAGCAGCTCAATTGACAGTATCTTTGTAAGTTTATAGTGCACATATCAACAGATTGTTCTTTTTGTTTTATTTTGTCAATTCTACTATTAACCATGATCTCCTTTTATAAATAGATGGTGTTTTTTGCATCTGTTTTTTGCTGAGAAGATAGAAGTATGTTCAGTGTAGGTAGGCTCTTAAGTAGTACTGCATGATTAAGCAGCAAAAAATTCATGTTGAAAGAAAAGCTAGGTGCCATTTTCTTTAGACTAAATGTAATATTTTGACTTGTGTAAAAATATGTACAGGCTAATTTTGTATCTGTCATTTTGTTATTTTTATGCATTTTTGTCACAACAGATACCTAAGGGAACCAGAGTACTATTGGCCCAAGTGCCAATATATTCAGTATAGGGACTGAGGTAAAGGACTAAAGTAATTAAATTAGGGTCTGAAGTTTGGAAATTTAGGGACTGATATATGTGACCCTCTGATCTATAGGACTGCCTTTTGGCTAGGAATCAGTGCTTACCACTTGGCACTATAGAATGCTAGATTTCTAGACCCAAATAGATTGGGTCTGTATATTATTTTCCCATTTTAGTAGCTTAACCCATACCTAGGATTTTAGATACTTAAATCAAAAGACAGTGGTCTTCTGATTTGATTTTAGACTCTGAAGTGCAAAAAATTAGTAGATAAAATTACAAATTTTTTTTTGAAAAGATGAGGATAAGTTGGAGAAGTCATTAATTAAATAGATTAATAGTCAAATTTTGGAAAAGTAAAAAACTTACACAATGTAAAAATTAAGATATGTAATTCACTTTTAAAATAAGCCCAAAAAATGCTGATGTGGCAGAAAAAAATAAAATCAAATTTATAAAGTCTTTTTAACCAAATTTTACTTATTGACTAATAAAAATAATTATATTTTGCTATTTAAATTTTTGAATGGACAGTTGAACAAAACTGTAAATAGTATTGGAATAGTATAGCAATAATAAAGATTTTGGTACTTTCAACACAATAAAAACTAAAATTTTCTTTAAAAAATTGGATCATTGTTTACAAAAAAGAATTACAAGAGCAAACATGCTTATTGTACCACTTTGGGTAAGGTTTGAACTCCAAACTTCAGAATTGAACTTAGAATGAACTAAAAAAGAAATGCCTACACTTTGAGACATAGTAGCCATGTCAATAATGTAAAAGCTTATAGGTATAGTGGCCATGTCTCTAATGTTGACTAGGACTACACTTATAGACATGGCTACTATATCTATAATATAAAAGCTTATAGGCATGGTGGCCATGTTTCTAATGTTGACTAGGACCATACTTGAAGACACAGCCACTGTGTCTATAATATTGGAGCTTATAGACATAGCAACTGTGGGCAATCCTTTGGTTTATGATCACATCACATTGACTTCTACATTTTGGTTCATGATCTGATCACCCATGTCTATGCCATTTCAGCACCAAAATGGCAAAGTGGAATTGCACTATTGAGAGCTCTCAATAATTAAGTAAAGTTAATCAATAGTAAGATAACTGCATTGTCTGTCATATATATGCACTTTGGTATGCAATCATTTGCAAACAGCTGTCCTCATTAAAATGATCACAAAACTAAGCTGGGCATAAATTACAGTCCAACAATTCTAGAGGCAATGGCAAAAGAATTTTAATATACCCAGCTTTGGTTCACAATCATTTATGTGTTAATGATTGGGAAGTGAAGATGAGGGAGATGTAGTAGCACCTCAGGCAATGCCATGTTTAATAACATTGGATACAAATACCCATTTCTTAGGTCACTGCAAGCTATGTATGGCCATTCCTACATATTGCCTTTGGTATACAATCATTTGCATATCCCTGTTCTCCTTTGAATGATTGCGAACAGAAGCTAGGTAACCATTTTTTAGTTGCCTACTAAACTCCAGGCATGAAAATTTTGTGTCATTCATACTCCTAGCTTATCATTTAAGGGAATACGAGGACATGCAAATGATCATTTACCAAAGGTGATATATAGGAGTGGCATAGCTTCTAGTGTTAGACAGTTGTCTGCTTGTCTAATTGTTGTTAATTGACTGGTCTCAAAATGTTTTGCTTTCCATGGTGATTGCACCTTCTTTTAATGCTGATTTTAATTGAATGTACATAAAAATGGCCACATGTGGAATGGCCACACTACAGAATAGCCACACGACAAAACGGGCCATATGTCAAAATGGCCATACATCAAAATGGCCACACATTAAAAATGGCCATATGTCAAAATGGCCACACATCAAAATGGCCACATGTTAAAAGTAAATATCGCTAGTTTATTTTCTTCTATGAGGTAATAACAGTTTCAAGTATATGGAACAAAGTTAAGATATTAACAAAATTTTGTAAACCAAAGGCAATGTGATTGGGTCAAAGAAAGGAGTCTACATTTTAGGCACACAGTGGATTGTTGGTAATGAATTGGGAGTTCAAATGAATTCATATCATGCTTTTAAGTTAATTAAGTTAGCACTTTGTGGTGTTTTTATATTGCGGCTCCATTTTTACTTTTTTAAGACTTAAGCTTAGAACTGCATGACTATGTCTCTTTTAATTAACTGTGTACTTTTATTTTACAATTTGTTTTACACAAAATAATGCAAAAGGTATCTCAATTGAAAAATACTGTTGTTCCCATTCAAAATTGCTGAGATTTGCAATTAAGCTGTGTACTTTTAATTAACTGTGTACTTTTATTTTAGAATTTGTTTTATGCAAAATAATACAAAAGGCATCTCAATTGAAAAATACTGTTGTACCCATTCGAAATCGCCAAGCTTCATGACTAAGCTTACTTCCATTGCGTGTCCCCTCCGGCTTATGGCCATTTTGATGTGTAGCCATTTTGACATGTGGCCATTTTGTCATGTGGCCATTTTGTCGTGTGGCTGTTTTGTCATGTGGGAGTTAAGTCATGTGGCCATTTTGACATGTGGCTATTTTGACATATGGCCATTTTGTTGTGTGGCCATTCTGTCGTGTGGCCATTCCGCATGTGGCCATTTTGACAGTATCCCATTTCAATCTTCTGGAATAATTGTGAACCAAAGAAATGCCTGTGTCCCTAAAATAGAAAGCTCCCACACTGGAGATATGGCAACCTATATGGGAGCTTGCATGGTGGTTGTATTTAAAAGTACTCAAAAAATAAATGGGTAAAGTTTATTCCACATTGAAAAATGGGAATTATTTTACCAATGTAAACTTGATCCTAATATTGTTATTAATTATTAAAAAAATTTATCCTGTAAAAAGATTATGAAAAAAGAAAAGGGCAATCTTCTAGTTTTGCACGTTTAATTATTTTACGAAAGATAACGGGCTGTATGCACAAAGCGCTGTCTAGGGTAGTCCGGTTTTGAAAAGCAAGCCCAGACTTGGATTTGGTATGCAGAAACACCAAACTAGCTCAGTCTACCATAGACCAAACTACCATAGTCCAGGTCTAGCCTAGCTTCATCTTGATTTGGTATGCACAAATGTTTAGTCTAGCTAGTCTGGACTAGCAAATAACCTAGCCTACTGTGGAGCAGGCTAGGTACGAGTTGTAATGAACATTTTGTTTGCTATTGAACTGATTCAGCAGGATATTCGTCAACAGCACGTCATTCGGGATCTGGATTTTCAGATGTTGAAATAAAAAGACTGTTTCGTTTTGACCGGAGATCTCTGGTTACTTTATTGGATTTGGTTGAGGCGGACCTCGAGAGGCCAACGATGAGGAACAAGAGCCTGACTCCAATGCTGCAGCTGTGCTTGACTCTCTCGTATCTGGGTACAGGCTGCTTTCAACAGAACCTGTCGGCATTTGGTGGCATCCATCAGAGCACGATGTCTCGATGCTACTGGGACGTTGTGAGGGCACTCAATGGTCGATTGGATAATATCCGATTTCCCGAGCCAGGTATAGAGAGGACACGCATATCAGCTGCATATCATCAAATTGGTCAACTTCCTGACGTCATTGGTGCCATCGATTGTACACATATTTGGATAATGCGGCCTCCGAATGAGTAGATTCCTGACGAGTTTATTAATCGCAAGAATTATCACTCGCTTAATGTTCAGGCAGTATGCGACGCCGGATACAAGTTTCTTGAGGTTATAGCACAATGGCCTGGATCCGTACATGATTCAAGAATATTTCGAAATAGTAACCTCTACGGTTTGCTGATGGACACACAATGGCAGGGTTATCTTGGGGAGATTCCGGCTACCGACTGTACAACTTCTTATTAACCCCATACACTAATCCTGTTGGCCAACAACTGGTGTTCAATCAGGAGCTCAGCCGTGCTAGGGTACGTATTGAACAGTCATTCGAGATTTTGAAGCGCAGATTAAACATTGTTGGGAGCATTCTCAGGATTCCACTGGACTGTGTACCAACTGTTGTTATTACCTGTTTTAAACTACATAACTTTGCACGAACGATTGGAGACTGCCCACAATGATTTGCCGGAGTTTCATGTCACTGAATTGGATGATCAAGAAACCGGTCAGGTTCATTTTGTGGCTAATCATACTGAACAGCAATGGCAAACAAGAGGCCGCCAATTGCGGGACCAAGTAAGCCATCAGCTAAACATGTAACACACGTTTTTAATATCGACAAGTGAACTCGTAACTTTCTGCGCAAAACTCTCAAGCACTGTTTCGGTTTATTAATATGCATGTTTCATAGTTGTTTAACAAGTAAACTGAAAACTTGCAAAGAACTGTTCAAAATCAATGTTACTAAGAGCATACATAGTGTCGCCAAAAAATCAGTAAAAAGTTACTAAAGTCCATGCGACTCAGTGTTACATTAGTAGGTCAGACTTTTCTCTCTTTCCATTTCCATGTGCATGTAGAGAGTGTCCTTGATCTCTCGGAGGAGCAAGTAACTAGTGCATGTGGATCTAACTAGTGCATGTAGAATGACTAACTAGTGCATGTAGGATCTAACTAGTGCATGTAGAATGTGGATCTCACTTTAACTAGATGATATGGTTTTGGCCATAGACCTCGTGGAATCCCTCTCCAAATTGACCTTGAACTTGAGTTTGGTCTAGCCTAGTTTAAACTACCCTAGACTAATTGGGGTAGACGAGTCTAGCTTTTGTGCATACCGATTTCAAGACTAGACAGAACTACCCAGTCCGGACTAGCTAGTCTAGACTAGGCTTTGTGCATATGGCCCAACGACTTTCTTAGTAACCCTGAGTGGAAACGGAAACTTGTGCGAGTTTTAAAATGACTGTGGCAGTGTGTGGCTATGTCTATGGCTAAAATTGAGTTAGAGAAGAATGCTGGGGCGGGCAGTGTGGGAGAACCAAGCAAAAGCATAAGCAAAAGCAAAAGCAAAAGCAAAGCAATCATGGCTGGACACCCTGCAGCACCAACAACCATCGTGCCTGGTCCAAGACCTTTGACCTGCTGCCGATTTGTGTAACATGAACCCATCAATGCGCAAGCTATGTGCAATAACGATAACGTCTACCACTGATGCAATGGTCTGCTGGCTGGCCACCTACCACCTGCTGGCCAACAAATGCCGTTGCACCAACTGTCCAGGCCAACCATCCATGCAGCTGCAGAGGCGGGAAGGTGGCCACTTCATTGACTGCTGCTGTTGGGCTTGCCCACTATGTCAAATGCAGGCCTCAATCTGAAAGGACTCTTTCTTTGAGGCTAGCCATGTACTTCTGACGCAGCTGGTAGATCTCATCTACTGGTGGGCAATACAGATTAAGTAGGAGGATGCTTGGCGGCAATGCAATGTGGCTCTCCAAACGATTGTGGACTGGCAGAACTTCATCCGCGACATCTGCGCCTAGTTCCTGCAGGACCACCCACTGCAGCTTGGAGGGCCCGGCAGTCAATGTGGAGATTGATGAGAGTTACTTCTTCCACCGCAAGTACCACCAGGGCCAGTATTGACCAGGCCAGTGGGTTCTCGGGATGGTTGAGCATGGCTCTCACCACTGCATGATAGTGGCCATCGTGGATTGCAGTGCTGCAAGCATCCTGCCCCTTGTACAATAGTATGTGCTGCCCAGTACTCACATAATCACTGACCAGTGGCAGGCATACAACCAACTGCCAGTGAATGGTGCCAGTGATCACGTGATGGTAAACCACCAGCTGCATTTTGTAGACCCTAACCACCCAGATGTCCACACGAACATGGTGGAGGGCACATGGGCCCACGCTAAGGCTCATTTCAGGGCCATGCATGGAACTTCAAAAGCTCTTTTTGACACCCACCTAGATGAGTTTCTGTGGCGTCGTTGCCATCCACAAAACATTTTGGCAACCTTCTTTTCTGGATTGTCCATTACTACCCCGTTTGAAAGTTAGACTCAAAGTTAGACTAAAAAAACTCAAAGTTGATTGTTATTGTCAAAGACTGTCATTATTTGTTGTTATCTTTCATGAAATAATTAAACGTATGAAACTAGAAGATTGCCAAGAAAAGTACTTGCATAAATAAATATAGACAGCATGGTATTGCAGCAGCAGCATTCACACTGCCATGTATAGGATTCAATGCAACATCTTGTGCCAATGTATACACTGCCATGCAGTGCATGTCATTTACCGCCACAGTCGTTTACCGCCACACTTGGGAGTGGTTCTGACTGAGGGGGGTGGGCTGTGGTTCCATTGGCTTGGGAAGGGAGTGGGTGATATGGGGGTAAGGGTGGAATGAGGTGTCGTGTGGGGAAACCCGGGAAATCCCAATCAACCAACTTGCAATAAAGTTACGAAAAATCTTGTTAGCAAAATATTTTAATGTGGCATATGCTACTTACAGTAGTTCTGAACGATATAGTTGAATACCTTTCTGTTTATTTCCCTTTGGCTCTCTTGGACCAATAGGAAGTTGCACCAATTGGGGGTAGAAATTCTTGGTTATCAATGGCTTATAAGTGGTGACACTTATTAGTGGTGGGACTCAAAGCCACTTTGATTCTTCTTTCGCATTTCATCATTTGAAAACATCGAAATCTAATTCTGAAATGGCAGGTGCATTTCCTTGCGTCATCTGTGTGCAGCCTGTGCTGGACGAAGAAGAAGCGCTTGAGTGTTCGCAGTGTCTGCGTTGGCAACACCGTGCTTGCGACGCTCGCGTGACACCCGACCAGTACCAAGCCATGATGAACGCAGGTAACTTTTTCTGGCTGTGCAATGAGTGCAATGCCCCAGCAGTAAGAGCAGTTGGTGTTGGGGCTGTACCTGCTGCAGCAGCAGCAGCAGAGCCCATAGCGGCGCCTGCAGCAGTTGTTGTTCAACAGCCTCCACCTCCTGCACCCGTTTTGCCTCCCCCAGTGCCAGTCCCAGAAATGTTCCTTTACGATTTTCCCGAGTTCCATGACGAACCTCCTATTCTGGAAGTTTCGATTCATCTGGAACCTGTCGAGGAACCTGCACCCCGCGGTCCTCCCGCCCAGACCTTTGAAGTACTTGCAGGTTTGGGAAAGCATGGTGGAGACGTTCTTCTGCACTATGTCGAGCGTGACCTTGGCCGCGTCCTGGATGTGAAGAAGCGGCACAATGGCAACATCTACTATCGGTGCAGCAAGTTAAACAGTGCGAACTGTCGTGGAACAGCCATCGGCCGCGCTGATGGGACAGTGGAAGCTGGGACCGCCCACACATGTGACCCAACTGACCATCCGGCACATGTTCGGCGACTTGCTGCCGAAGTCAAAGCTGAGGCCATGCGTCGCTCATTCACGTCTGCACGCACAATTGCTGAAGCGGCGGTGAGACGGCAGCATGAAGAAGTGCGGAACTTGGTCAGCGCCCGCAAGCTTGCACGGGCAGCGAATGGTGCACGAAGGAAAGGCCGGCCACGTGAGCCTCTGAACATATTTTTTCCTGTTGACATTGCCAATGTGCCCCAGCCATTTAGAGAGCATCTGCACGAAGTGATTGTGCCGGAAACCCAAGGCCGACACTTCATCTTCTTCTCGACTGAACAGAGGCAGCTGCTGGCGACTCGCTGAATCCTGTACTGTGACGGTACTTTCAGCGTCGTCAAGGCGCCGTTTGTACAGCTCTACAGTGTGCATGGGTCGGTCCGTCGCCTTGGTCAGGAAAAGATGGTGCCCCTGGCCTTTTTTCTCATGTCATCAAGGGCCCAACCTGATTACGAAGCCTGCCTGCGCAAACTGTGGGAGACGACAGCCAATGCTCTGCGCGAGTTCATGCTGGACTTCGAGGCCGCAGTCTGGCAGGGACTCCGTTTGGTGTACCCAAACACGCATGTGAGAGGCTGCTTTTTTCATTACTGCCAGGCCATTTTCCGCCGTGTGCAAGCTCTGGGACTGCAAAATATGTACTCTACCGTAGCTGATGTTAAAGGCATTGTACGTATGATCTTGTCCGTGCCCTGCCTTCCGTCCGTAGCAATGGAGCGGGGCCTGATAACATGCCGTCAGCGTGCGGTTGGCAGGCTGCAGGGTGAGACTCGCCAAGCAATTTTAGACCTGTGCGATTATGTCAGAGCGACCTGGCTGCAAAACCCTGTCTGGAATGTGGATGCCATCTGCGTGTTCGAGCGCTACACCCGCACAAACAACGCCGTGGAAGCCTGGCACTCCCAGCTTGCTACCCGTGCGCAGAAAGGTGGGCCGAGAGGTCTCAACTTTTACCTTCTGCTCGAGTTGCTTGAGGAGGAGGTTGGGCGAGTCGACGACCTGATGAGGGCGGCGCGGTGAGGCAAGCCAGTTGCACAGTATAGGCAAGTACGGCAAGAGTACGTGCGGGTAAACGAAATGTTTGAAGACCACTGCAGGCACCTGGTGGAGGGAACATTGTCCATCGAGGCCTTTCTGGAGGCCTGCAGCCATCTCCACGCTGAGGCACATTGGCCCATTCCCCAGCAGCACCAGCAGCAGCAGCACCAGTAAGCCGTGAGTCAGGGTTGCAGCCAGCATGTGTGCCAATTTTGCAGACATTTCTTACTTGCTGCTCATTGCACATTTCTACTTGATGCTTATTGCACATTTCTACTTGATGCTCATTGCACACTTCTTACTTGCTGCTCATTGCACATTTCTACTTGATGCTCATTGCACATTTCTACTTGATGCTCATTGCACACTTCTTACTTGCTGCTCATTGCACATTTCTACTTGATGCTCATTGCACATTTCTACTTGATGCTCATTGCACATTTCTACTTGATGCTCATTGCACATTTCTACTTGATGCTCATTGCATACATACTGCTTATTGTTGCTTTTTGTATATCACTCACACTCTTGCATACCACACTAACACTAACACACTAATACCTGCAAGTTACTATATGGGAGGGGGGGGGAGTGTTTCGATGGGTGTCAGTGTTCTGGAATTTGGACTGTCCAAACACTGCCTCTGATCGAACGTTCTGTCCCACTCCTATGAGCGCCAATTCCCTAAATTCGTTCAGAAAATGTTTTTGCATTGTAATGGTGCCGAGAGAAATGGACTAATTCATTGTACTAAATGGTGAAAAATAAATATATATTCAAGTATAATATTTCAGATTTTCGCTGATGCCTCTCGCGGCTTTTCTCTTGTGAGACAATTTTGCCAGCACTTGGCAGTTCGTAGCAGAAAAAAGTGGGGGTGCAGAGGAGCTGCGATGCGGGGGTCGAGGGGCTGGTGGAAGCTAAAAAATGACACAGTTAAATCCTATAGGCATATAATATAGACTATATGCTATATTACAGATATAGTATTTACAGATGGAGAGAGAGAGAGAGAGAGAGAGAGAGAGAGAGAAAGTCGGAAAAGAAGTATAGGACAATGAGAGATACGGGATATGTTGTTGGAGTCGACCACTTAGCAACTCGAAAAAACTTGAGTCCCAAAATGCCTTGAACTATACTTGAACGTAATTGTTTGAAAGACATGCGAAAAAATGAATCCTTTGTTGTTTTTTTGCACCGATTGACATTCAGACTGCAGACCGTCTTGATTTACTGACTCGTGTTGATAGTTGGTAGCGATCAGAGAATGCTAGCGATGCGTTTTTTTAAAGCAAGCCAACCGAAGCCTACTCAACTATAAACATATGCTCAATACTGCATGCATGAGCTCGATGGGAAAATGAGATTGCAACCTGCCCACATTTTTACTGTGTTACTCGATTCATTATTGGCGTGTTTTAGCTAGACGCGATATAAATCTTGAGCAATAAATCTTGCAAATGGCTTGAATCATCTTGATTGATGTGGCTTCCCTTACAAAAGTCTTTTATGTATTGTTATGCAATAAAATAACTGTCTTTTCGTTGTCAGAACCGACTCAGACGGCAAAAAGAAATGCGTAATTATGGGTCATGTGCATTATTGTGCACTGGATTGAGAAACTGAAACTGGTTATTATAAAATGTACTGATGAACTTTTCAGACTGCCTCAGACAGGAGATAGAGAGAGGTAGAGAGAGATATGAGACACTAGGAGAGATTAAGCAGTAGGGGAGAGATGAGAGAGGTAGAGAGAGATATGAGACACTGGGAGAGATTAAGCAGTAGGGGAGAGATGAGACAGTGGGAGAGATGAGACAGTGGGAGAGATGAGACAGTAGGGGAGAGATGAGACAGTGGGAGAGATGAGGCAGTAGGGGAGAGATGAGACAGTGGGAGAGATGAGGCAGTAGGGGAGAGATGAGGCAGTAGGGGAGAGATGAGGCAGTAGGGGAGAGATGAGGCAGAAATATGACAGCGGGAGAGAGAAGATACAGAGAAAGAAATGGGATTAAGGAAAAAGAGAGACTTATGGTAGCGAGATGAGACAGCGACAGAGTGGGAGAGATGAGACGAGACGAGACAGTGAGAGATAAGACAGTGGAAGAGAGAGATGAACAGCGAGAGAGATGGGAGAGAGATATGAATGACACAGCGGGAAAGAGAAGTAATTGAAATAAGGAAAAAGAGAAATGGGAGGGAGTTTGGAGACACAATGAGAGATTTAGACTGAGATGTAAGTGAGACAAGTCAATAGCCCACAGTTCTAATCTAACTACATGTAAATAAGCTCGTCAATCTGTCGGGCCGACTGGCAGGTATAGCAGAATTGGCTAATTAGGTGCTAATAGTAATTTCAAGCGCAGAGTTCAAGCCCAAAGCGCAATCGTGTTCTGCATGACTAATTGACAACAATACAAATCGCCTGCATAGATACACAACATTTTATGCAATGGAGGCAACTGTATAGACTACTGATACTTCAACATGAGTCCATTGCAAAACTCCTCCTTTGTATTTGATTCTGTGACCAGTTAGCCTAGCAATCTCTTTGTTTCCATAGTGAAGCCAGCTGCCCCACAATTGACCACTGACCCCTGATCGTTTTATTTCTCTAACCCCGTCTCTCCTTTGCCTCTCTCTCTTTTACCTCTCTCTCCTTTGACATAACATCTTTAAGTCACAAGTGAAAAGTGCTTAGCTTAGCTTTCAACTAAGGCACCGTAATTTTTATCAAGCTGTGTCTGAAATCGGCTATGCCAAATACAACGGTCTGGCAATGCAAGCTGCACAGCTGCAGTCGCTGCTTCTTCTCCTTTTTAAGATCAATTCTCTTCGCATCTCTCTCTCCTTCTCTTCCCTCTCCTTCTCATCCCTCAACTTCTCCTCTCTCTCCTTCTCCTCTCCCTCCTTCTCCTATCTCTCCTTCTCCTCTCTCTCTCCTTCTCCCCCCGTATATGGGGGGATTTCAGTAGTCCCTGACTTCTCCTACCTCTCTCCTCCTTGCTTGATAATTCTATTCCTTTTGGTTGATTAATCTTAGGGTCAAAATCCCAATTCAGTTGTCAAGATCCCCATTCAGTTGTCAAAATCCCCATTCAGTCCAAATGAAGGTTAATCCTTTGTTTGCATACAGTGTTGCTAAATTTAGCCCACAGACCCTCCTACTCCTCCCCATAAATGTACAATCTCACCCCTTCTCTCAGCCCCAATTTACAATCTCACCCCTCCTCTTGGCTCCAGCCTCCAATGCACAATCTCACCCCGTTCTCATCGCCAATATGCAATCTCATCCATTCTCTCATGCAATCATATTTCTAAATCTCACCCTCCACCCCTTCTCTCAGCCCCAATTCACAATCGCATCCCTCCTCTCTGCCCCAATGCACAATCTCACCCCTTTCTCATCACCAATATGCAATCTCACCCCTTCTCTCAGCCCGAATTTGCAATCTCATCCCTTATCTCTACACACAGTCTCACCACATATCTCTGGGCCCAAGTAAAAATGTAAATCTTACTCTATCTGTCTGATATATCGGAGTACTTGCGTGCATGGCAGAAAATACATTACAGCATAGAGGACTGATTTAACTATAACAAATATTTTGTGGCAATTGTAACAGAGGCCGAGCCATGTCCAGGCTATCAGTTTCCCGGATGGAGCTAATTATTTCCCTTTTGATGGCGAAATCTAATTACTGGAATATATAGTTCTTTAAAGATTTCAATAACACCGGCCGCCGTGCCCCTAAATGCGGCGCTGATATATAAAGAGATATCTCGTACATGTATAATTTTCAGGAGAGTATAATGTACTCTTAAAACCAGGGCAAAAGTGACTGAGTTTAACTGAGTGAGTCTAATGCAGTGAATATATAAATTCTCAGCCAAATTGTAAAATTGTACATTATTTCCAATTTTGAAGTCACAGCTAATGCCTGAGAACCATTCAGTGGACACACCATTTTCACATGGTCCTTCAGCCAATTTTGATATTTATATTTCTCTTCCTTTTCACAGTTGCCAGAAAGGTGCCGCCAGAAACAAAAATTTCATTATTTCATGGATTCTCGACATCGTTCATTGAATTATCCGCACTGTATCGTTCTGTGCTCCTTGTTACGCATCATAACAACCTTTTCAGCTGCAAAATAAAATATTTTATTTCCTATGCTTAGAGTATTATACTGTCTATACTATAGGTTTTTCTATATCTTATTTAGCCATGTTATTGAATTTGATAGACGACTAAAAACCAAAAATTAAATCTAACTTATTAAAAAGGTTGCCAGTCTAACTGCTAAAAGTAGCAACTTTGCATTGTAGAAAGAATTATCAGTTGCATTCATACTAACCACCCATTAGATTCCGCCAGTCAACTAAACTGTTCTGGTCCATTCATGAATCACACTCGTGATAGAAGGTAGAAGGGCCCTGGGGCCATTCTAAAAATAGCGATGGTGATGCCGATGGGGTAAGAGGAATGTGGGGTAAGAAAGACCAATAGCGGACCCCCCCACCCCCCCCAGACCAAACCCCCCACTGTGGCGGTAAACGACTGTGGCGGAAAACGACCGACACCCTGCCATGCTCTGTGTGGACATCAAGTATTGTGCAAGATATGCTGTGTACCCAATAGCTTAGTAAAAAAATTGGCTATATGTAATGAATTTCCAAGCAAATGGACATATTCCTGACTATGGCCTAGCTTGTCTACATAGTAACAATGTAGCATTAGGCCTGATAGCTAGTTACACTCACCTCTATCTAGCTCTACAAAATATAATTAAACATCAAAAAATTAAATTATTATAATATTAGAAAAGACAGCTACATAATTTATTGGTCACTTTTTTTGCAAAACAATGGGCCAGCTTAAAATTATTTGCTTTAATAAGTTATACTCTGCTTGGATTTGATGATTCAGGAATACTACTCGAATTTATTAAAAAGTTCAGTTTATAACTTTAAAATAAAAGTATAGGCCTACTACTAACTACTACGCTTGTATAACATACTTTGCAGCTCACTGCTTTAATAACAGCTGAGTAATTAAATAGATTAAGGATTCATAAATAGACAGATACGCTAAACATGCTAGACATCTAAACATCTAAATTACTGCATGCGATGCATCCATCATCATGTTCACTATTTATTAGCAACGCATATACTTGACGGATAATGCAAATTTAAAATTAAATTACTGTTACTGTAATAATAAAATTGAACTGATATTTATTATAGAAAATGTTAAAAAAACAATAATTTAGGTACTTATTATTTTTTGTTATTCAAAAAACAGATACAGAAACAGATTTCAATAAAGTAGTTAAAAGCAACTTTGACAATAATTTTCAAAATGCTAAAAAACTGCAACCGATGTTATTGCGCACTTATGAAAAAAACGAAAACTTTCTATAAAGTGTCTAAGTATCGAAATATTTATTAGGAACTTAGTGCAACCCTCTATTTCAATAAATTAAAAAAAGAGTTTAAGACAGAGTTTTTAGTACTTGAATATTTATATTCTCTTTAGAAATATACATAATTGCCTCCTGCAATTAAGTTCAATAACTTAGAGTTACAATCGTCTTTAGAAGTTGCGTTCGATGTCCTACAATAATTTGTCGCAATATGAAATATCACAGGGACTGGATCAACGGGTAAGTTGAATGTATTATTTTTTTCTAGCACCTAAAAACCTTGCATATTTTAATTTATAATGCTAGTAGGGGTCGGACGATATGACTTTTTCGAGATTTTTGAGACTCGAGATTAGGCTATCGAGACGATCGAGATTTGATCGAGATTCGAGGTTTGAGATTTTGTTTAGGAATGGAATATAATTTATAGAATGTTCTTCTTTGACTCATTTACCTCAAAAATTCAAATTGAAAATAATGATTATTTATAGTTTTATGAAGGACATGAACTATGAAGGAAATGAAGGAAATGAACATATATATATATGTATTTCTATGTTAATTGACATTATATATGTCAAATGTTATAAGACATCATAATAACTTTTGGTTGACCATAAAATGTGAAACAAGGTTACAAATTTTAAACAAACAAATTTTTACTCGTATCTAAGAGCTGAATACTACTTGTTATATTGCTATAGAGAATAGAAATCATTTAATTGCATTTACTATCGCTAATAACCGAAATATAGCTAAATATATTTATAAAGTTTTTTTTATTTTTGTCATGGTCATGATGAATCTAATTGCTTTTGTGAAAATTGAAATTGGCATGATTACAGTTGTAACTCGTGATCATTAAATTCAAATCAAATAGAAAGTTCTACAAAAAAATTTCGTTGGATTGAAAAGAAAGAGAACTGAAAACAGTGAAAAAGGTTAATGGTTTACCTGATAGTTGATATAGCAATATTATAAATAAAATAAATCTTGAATCTCGATTCATTTTTCAATATATCAATTTCGAGATTGAGATCTAAAAAGCACTCAAGATCTCGACTTTCAAGATCAAGATCGAGATCTCGTCCGACCCCTAAATGCTAGCATAGCTAGCTATGAACTAAAAAGTAAGGGGCCTAAGCCTATAAGTAACATACTATTATGCCTGAATCCTAAATAGACTAGGTTATAGCTATAGCAATAACAGTCCATTTTGGCAATAGCCATTTTGATGTTAACCATTTTGACCATTTTAGTGACCATAAAAAAGACTAAACTTCAATTATAATTTATTGGCCTAGTCCAATAATATTTTGTAACTTGGTTTTTATTTATGGCGTGCAACATTAAAAATATTATTTCTAAAGAATTTATCTAATATATTTCTGAAGAAACAAATTATTCTAGGATCGGAATCAATGACAAAATAAATAAATAACATGAATAGAATGAGTGCATTTTTATCTTTTCATACTTTGAAGAAAGTAATATGATCCAATCAATTACCATTAATATTTTTTTGTATGTGGCTTAGAGCTTTAAAATTATTTTTTTGAATTTTAAAGCATATTAAAAGTGGTCCCCTGACTAATTTTTCTGAGTTTGAGAAAATTTCTTGATCTAAATTCCAGTGATGGGCACCACTAAATTTATTTTTAGCGCTGCTAAATAGCACTGTCACTAACTAGTTCAATAAAAAATTTAGTGATTGCTAAATAGTGGGTGCTTTTCTGATTTGAATTTAGCACAATTAGCACTGCTAATTTTGAAATGCGCTAAATTTAAAATAATGTAAATAAACAGTTACTTAAATAAATTTTTGGTGCATTTTTTGCAAAAAAACAATAGTGTTAATTGAATCAATTGAAATTTGTTATACACTTATAGTCCTTATAGACAGTGTAATGGGCCCTAATAAAAATGCGGAAAAATAAATAAAAATGTTTGTTACTTTGAATCTGCGCAAATTTGTTTAATTGCTTGCTATAAAAAAATGTAATATTTTGTTTATATGTTTGCTATAAAATTTTATAATATTTTTATATCACGTAGTATAACAAAGTGTAATAATTTTTAGTATAAAAGGAAGCAAATTTTGCGAGAGAAAAATATAAGTGTCTAGCGTTTTAAGCTTCTAGCGTTTACTGTCTAGTAAAAGGAGCCTTTGGAACACCTTTGTGAATTAATCAAAGAGGTTCTTGAAGAGACTTAGTGATTTACAGGCCATAGAGCCAGAGAGGGCCAGAGTGCCAGTGAGCCAAAGTGCTATTGGGCCAGAGTGCCAGAAGGGGAGCCAGAGTGCTATTGGGCCAAAGTGCCAGAGAAGGCCAGAGTGCCAGAAGGAAGCCACAGTGCTATTGAGCCAGAGTGCTATTTGGGCCAAGCGCCAGTACATGCAGGATAGGGCTAGGAACTGAAATAATAGAATTAGGGCCTGAAGTCTAGAAATCTAGGGAACGAAAGCCGTGACCCTCTGATCCACGGAAACGCCTTTTGGACAAAACCAGTGCTTGCCGCTCGGCACTGTAGAATGCTACCCGGGAGATTAAATAAGATTAGAAGGGAGAGAGGAGGCCACTGGGACAACAGTTAATAAAACAAAGTTGTATATGGCATAACAGTGATACTTTGTTGCACAAAACAAAAATAAATGATATATACATAAATGATGAGGATACTACAAGCATTAGAATAAAGATAACTGAATCCAAAGAGTTAATGCAATGATTATTGATTTCATTGACTATTGCAGTTTACAAGTGAATCATCAGAAACAGAACTAATTAGCTAATTAGAGCCTTCCCTGTTACTTTGTCTACTTTCTTTAGTACTCAGTCTCGACTATTTATTACTCACTATACATTAATGAGTCAATTTCAATATATCAATTCAATACTAAAAATGAAATAAGTGAAAACTAGAAGTGTGACATTATAGAAAATAAATTCTAGTCTGGTAATACTGGTACTAGTGCATTTTTTAAAAGAAAATTTAAAGTTTTTAATATGTATTTTATGTACTCGTTGTTTTAATGCCCTTATTTTTAATTTTTGAACTATAATCATTTTGCAGGTAAAAATGAATTTAGCGCAATTAGCAAATTTCTGAAAAAAATAGTGGCACTTTCATAGGGTGCACTAACCATAATTTCAATTTAGCAGAATTAGTGGCACTAAAAGTCTTAGCGGCGCTATAGCAGAAGTCAAATTTAGCGGCGCTAGTGCCCATCACTGCCAAATTCCATAACCAAAGCATAGTTCTAAAATTAATTCTGAAAATGGAATGCACAAAATGAAATGTTTTGTACTGATTCCTAATCTGGAATTGGTAGAATAAAAAGCCCCAAGGACTTAGATTACAATTATAAAGTCTATTTGATTTTGTCAATCAAATGACTATTGTAATTATAGTAGGCCTAATGAATTTATCAGTTTGCCAATTGTACACAAATTGTCACATTTTAAATATGGCATTCTTTTGGTTTAGGAGACCTGTGGATACTTCTCATTTCAGTTTAGGGGGCCTTAAGTTTTTAATGCCATTAAATTATTGTACATATTTTTGGTAATTTTTTACCTCAAATGATTTGCAGGAAATTCTCTATATGCATTGTGTAATAATTTTTATCAACTATGCACCCATTGGCTAAAAAACAAAGTCTCCTAAATCTACTTTTCACTCAAAATTGGTATAGTTTTGAAAATTTAGACACATGTACACAATATTTGAAAGTCTGTATCTTTTTATTAGAATATACTATAGCCTACATGTACAATATATATGTCATTTCAAAGATCTACTTGTCTACTTTCCAATAAGTATAAGCTTGTTGGTATATCTTTCTTATATAGAAAGTTATAGCCACTAAAAAAAGACTCATTTTTTACCCAATTTTCACTTTGCACATGCTAAAAATAGGCTCACTAGACACCCTATTAATGGGACTAATTTTTGTAGTTTCAATTTAGAAGACCAATAAAAAGCCCTATAAGATGTAAGAAGGTAGTTTTTAAATCCTAAGCATACATTAAAGTAATTATAACAACTATTCTTTATTGCTAAGTAGCATTAGTGACAACAATAACTAAAATATTGCAAAGATAGACATTATTTAATATTTTTTGGTTTAGGGGACCAGCAATGGATAAGTTGCACCAAAGGTCTCCTAAACTGAAATATAGTAAATTGCATTATAGGTAAATAAGAAGCTACATAGAATTGCATTATTGACCACTACCAAAGATGGACATTATAATATTGTTTTGTGGTAAGTTAAAATATAGTAAGTTGAAGTAGAATGACAGTTGCATTTGTCAAATCAACCTGTAGATAAATTAAGACTAGCTGAATTTTGCAACAGCTTGCTGCCACCACCACCCTCCTTTTTTGCTTTAAGGGACCTGTAATGGGAATAATATACTAAGGGTCCCCTAATTCAAAAATGGTATTGTAAGTATATTGAAGTGTGTGGGACAAGTAAAATAATATATCTGCTCATGAAAATCACCTAAAGTGTCTGACTGGCACAAGTTTTGAATTAAAAAAAGCTGTTTCCACATTACAGTTTTGGGGACCATTAGTGTAACTTTTCAATTGGTCCCCTAAACCAAAACAATATTGTAACATCTGTATGTGGTAGTGGTCAACAGCAAAATTTTTGTAGCTGTTTCTTATCTAATTTAATGCAACTTACCACATTTTGGTTTAGAGGACCTTCAGTGCAACTTTTCTATTGTGAATCCCCTAAACCAGAACAATAATATACAGTCTATTTTATTTTTTAGTTCTTGTTTTCATTAAAATTTCTGGAATACAATTACTTATATACTTAGGAATAAAAAATTGCATAGCTGTCACAAGGTTTTTCATTGGTCCCCTAAACCGAAACTTCAAAATCTCAAAGCTCCCCCAAGATTTTAATTATTGCTTTGGTCCCCTAAATTGAAAGAATGCCTTAAATATTGACAAATTTAGGATTTTTGTCAATTTTATTTTAATTTTATTGGATATCTACTATATCTAAGGTAAAATTGTAATCATCTATAAATCAACTTTCTTTCTCATTGACTTGACTTAATTAATTGTTATTGATCTATACTTATATATTGACAAAGGTAACCCCATAAATTCTAAATCCATTATCTCCAGATATAATTTTTTAAATTGTTTTCTATTGGCACAAACCTAGTATAAAAGATCTAATTATACAATTTTTTGCCTGGTGTAAGCCCCAGCATGATCCAGACTATGAATTGTAAGACACTTTGGTCTTAGATGTTTTGATGACAATAAAAAGCTTTAATACTTTAGTTGCTTTTATTACTGTTCTATATTCTGGCCTCTAAAAACCAAAAGATACAGCACAAATATATTCCACTTTAGTAATAGCCATTTTAGTAACAAGTTCTTAGCACTACAGTAACATCAACTTTGGTAATTGCCATTTCATTAAGAAGCAATATTTATGGCACATTTTTAGTAACAAAAAAGCCTTAATAAACACAGTGACTTTATCAAAATGCTACTTTAGGAAAATTTAATTTCTGTTTATTTTGAATTTACAATTTATTTAAAATGTTTCTATCAAAGTTGAGTTTAGACTGTAGATCCAGAGGTAGAAGTAATCAGCATAGTAGTTATCATAATATGTAGCTTTCTCTTTAGTAACAATCTTGTAGCAGTCTCTTTACTGACATAAAGAGACTGCTACAAGATACTCCCCCTTCCCAAAACAGAGTATTGGGACTAAAAGTGAGTCTAGAAATGGTGTAGTTCAAGAACTTTAAGGAGGAAACAACATGAGCAAAAAACATTCTATACGCATTGGTAATAGTATCATTACAAAGAGCTGTGGCTAATAATCAAATAGTGAGGGTATTACTGCACTAGCTGTAAATTATTTTATGGATGACTGTGTAAACAATGTCAAGTATGTATTCTGTTATTGCTGAGAGTTGGCACTGTTGGCGGTCAGAAAAGTGTTTCTTTCGGTTTTTGAAAGCTCCAACAATTGGCTTGTGATTGCAGAACACAGCCACTTGGCAGCCTTGGATCATGTGCATCCAAGTGTTGACAGCAGCAAATATAGCCAGGAGCTCTCTGTCAAATGTGCTATATGATGTCACCATGTCTGAAAGTTTGTGCAAGTAGAATGCTAGTAGTGAAGACTTCGCATCAATTACTTGATGCAGGCTGCGCCTAAGGCTATTAAGCTTGCATCAGTAGTGATAGTGAGTGTTGCACCAGGTTGAGAAAGCTAAGGTGATGACTTTGGCAAGGCTGTTTTGTAAGGCTTTCCAAGCTGCATCATGCCAGTCCATCTAGACAAACTGAGTCAAATTGATGAGTTGTCAAAGGGGTTGGCCAATTGGGCATAGGCCAGGATGCAATGTTAGTAATAACCAAATATGCCCATATAATGCTGGAGCATTTTCTGATCTGTTGGGGCCTGCAAGGTATGCAGTGCTTCCATGTGGGTAGGAAGCAGCTTGATTCCCTTGGCAGATACCAGGTATCCTAGGAATTTGACCAAGTTTTGTAAAAAGTGACACATGCCAGGGCAAGTGACTGACTAGTTTGACAGGGCCTCCAGAGTGGGGCTGGTTTTGCGCAAGTGATCAGGGATCACTTGTTGGCTGCTGAGCATTTGTGCTAGTTTAGGACCAGGCCATTTGCACCAATATTGGCATGTGTGGGCTTGAGCAGCGTAGAAAAGATGTCCGCTGCAGATCTGAGGTCTCTGACAATGGGATCCCTGCTGACAATGGTTGTCTTCATTTAGCTACCTGGGCTTAAACGTGCCATGCAGCCTTGGATTTCGGGCATCAGATATGCGCTGAATAGCTATAGACAAAGTTTGGGTACCAGCAATGGCCAGCATGCTATCGGTGATTTTGGTGAAATCTTCTAGGGAAGACTTCTCATGACCAACTAATGCTGAGCAGATATGCATTTGGAGTGCAGTGAGCTATCGTGACTTAATGATGCTCTCGTCAGCTGCTAAGCCTACTTCAAGAAAGTGGAATTTAATGTCAATAACCAATTGAGAAGGGCGTTTGTCACTGAGCTCTACTGCCGCAAGGGCCTCTGATGCACTGGTGGTGATTAGTGCATAGTGAATCCAGGTCAGCTGTCTTTAGTCAACTGTACTCAGTGACATCCATGTTGATGTAGCAGGTGATGTTCTCCAGGAGAGCAGCCAGTGCGTAGTGAAATTTGGTGCTAGCAGAGCTGATTCCAGCAAGGGTGAACTGTGATTTGAGTTGGTGGAACCATATTTTGGGAGCTTGATAGTAGAACAGTGGTGGTCTAATTGTGGCCCACTGTAAAAATGTGTCTGGTGCCATGGAAGTTGCTGCATGTGGCTGTGCAGGCTGTGGGTTTGGGGCGACACTCTGATCAGCTTCAGGGTTTGGAGTGTGGAGCTATTGTTGAGGTTGTTGAGTATCGATTGAGGTCATGGTTATTTGGTTGGTTGCATGCTCTACTGCAATTTGCATGCTTTGCTGCTAATCTGCTGCAAAGCAATTTGTAGCTTTCTCTTTATGTTGATGTTAACTGCATGTAGTAGAAACAGAGGTTGACTTTGTATTTAATAGCAAGCCAGGGCTCTTCAAGGCTGGGGCAAATGCTTACAATTCTGAATGCAGTTGTCTATGGGTGTTTGAGTGCAGCATAGTGATTAGAAATTTAAGTACAACTAAAAGTACTGACATAAAGAGACTGCTACAAATATCCTAATCAGCTTCCTACTTTAAGGTTTGGTTAAACTTAGGATTAGCTCACAACTTTGCAAGTTTTATGAATCTGAAGAAAATTCTAAAGCTTGCATGAAATTACAGTATTTCCCACCTCATTTAACAGTTAAAATCAAGAAAAAAATATTTGGAAAATTGGCAAATTGAAAATGGAATGCAATGAATTGAATAAAACAATTTTTTAAACAATTTGAGGTATTATTATTAATAATATTATATTATTAGTTTTTTGTATTCACTCTAATTTCTTATTTTATTTTTAAGCTGTTGTCTACTATCAAAATCAATGCTACCAAAGTGGTCATCTGTTGTTACTAAAATGGCTCTTACCATAGTGGATTGTTACCCATAGAACCATTTAGTTTTTTAATATTGTTTTTTAATATTTTTTTTAATTTTGCAGTATCTAATAAATAGTATATATAAGGAATAGAATATTGATGAATCTCTGCCCAAGAACAACTTGATTGTGTATTATAGTTACTTAAGTTGTCCCTATGTTTGCTTGCCACACCTTTGCTCTAGCCATTTATTGTTTATTGTTATGATTAGCAGCAATCAAACTTTAATATTAGTGATATACTCCTAAGTATAATAAAAAACTTAAAGTAGTGCTAAACTTAAGTTGTCCAAACATTTGTAGTATAGGCTAGAATTTTGACATTTTGAAACATTAGTTGATCATGGAACATAACACTGATATTGAAAATTATAAACTGGCCTGGAGCAATTTTCTGATAGGCAAATATCAATATATTTATACCAGTATTTTATTAAATATATTGCTAGATTCATGGTTGCATCAATCATATTAACACGATTTAAGTCCTAAAACATCTGTTAAAATATTCTGCTTCCATATTGTAATTGGGATATTACAATCCCATAATGTATACAAGTATTAAATTATTTAATGTATTCCATCATTACAATCCCATATTTAGATTAGATTATCAGATTTAGGAAATTTTGGATGTGGAAAACAAATAAGGCATTTGGCTATCATGTTAGAATAGCGTTCAACTTTAGTAGAGCTAACTAGACTTTACCTATTTTGTATGATCCATTATTCCGCTTTTTCAAAGTTGATCAATCAGCTAAAATATATCTTACTTACCCCCCCCCCCTTTGCTCACCGAACCGCCTCAGTTCGCCAGTCTATCAATGAACAATGCGCCTAGCGGTTCTGGTCCAGCTGACAATGGCTACAATAGACAAGGCGGCGGTTTCTCTGCCCAGCAGCAGCAGCAGCAGCAGAAATATGTGCCGCCGCATCTTCGCCATCGCGGGCAGCAGTCGCCGCCCCAGCAACAACAACAGCAGCAGCAGCAGCAGCAGTACATGCCGCCAATGAACCAGCCGCCGCCTGGGCAGCAGCAGCAGCAGCAGACTTACAACAGGTCAAACACTGGCTTTGCTAATTCTGCCAACGGCTTCAACCAGCAGTCTCAGCAGTACAACGGCAGGCAGCAGCAGCAGCAGCAGCAGCCTTACCAGCGCACCGTCTCGCAGCCATCTGGCTTCCAACAACGTCAGCCAACTAACGATCGATGGAAGAACCTGGATAGCGGCCCGCCGAATCAGCAATTCTACGCGCAGTCTCGCGGCGGCGGCGGCGGCGGTGGCGGCTACTCCGGTCGGTCTGGCGGCGGCGGCGGCAGCTATAACGACGACTGGTCGCAGATGCTGCCGCCGAACGATCGTCTAGAACGCGAATTGTTTAGCGGTCACAATACGGGCATTAATTTTGACGAATACGACAACATACCGGTGGAATTGACTGGCCCGGACTCCGAGTCAATTAGCCCAGTGGAATCCTTCGACATGATGGCCGACTTTCACCCAGTGATTCGGACCGCTATTCAACTGACCGGTTATAAGCGGCCAACGCCGGTGCAGAAGTGGGCCATCCCTGTCACCTGGTCTAAACGGGATTTAATGGCCTGCGCCCAGACTGGCAGCGGCAAAACCGCCGCCTTTCTAATCCCAATCCTGAGCCTGATGTACACGGAGGGGCCTGGCCAGAGCTTGGCCGCTTCCCGTTCAAACCGGCGGAAACAATTTCCCGTGGCGCTGGTGCTGGCGCCTACCCGCGAATTGGCCTCCCAGATACACGAAGAGGCTAAGAAATTCTCCTATCGCTCCTGCGTTCGCTGCTGCGTTGTGTACGGCGGCGCCGATATTGGCTCCCAGCTTCGGGATCTCGACCGCGGCTGTCACCTGCTCGTAGCTACACCCGGCCGTCTAGTCGACGTGATGGAACGCGGTCGAGTTGGCCTCGATTTCTGCCGATTCCTAGTATTAGACGAAGCCGACCGAATGCTCGACATGGGCTTCGAGCCGCAGATTAGACGGATTGTGGAGCAGGACACCATGCCGCCCAAGGGTCATCGCCAGACGCTGATGTTTTCGGCCACCTTTCCCAAGGAGATTCAGCATTTGGCCAGGTGAGTGCAACGAGTGGGGAGCGGCTGTGCTGTGGAATTGTGGAAATCGAATTTTGAAAAAAAGATTTTCATTGAGATAATCAAGACAGAGACAGTGAACTGAACCAGTGAATACAGGCAGTGACAGTGAACTGAACCAGTGAATACAGGCAGTGACAGTGAACTGAACCAGTGAATACAGGCAGTGACAGTGAACTGAACCAGTGAATACAGGCAGTGACAGTGAACTGAACCAGTGAATACAGGCAGTGACAGTGAACTGAACCAGTGAATACAGGCAGTGACAGTGAACTAAACCAGTGAATACAGGCAGTGACAGTGAATGCAGGCAGTGACAGTGAACTGAACTAGTGAATACAGGCAGTGACAGAGACATTGAAATATTCATTATCGTCGGATAATGCATCTCGCCCCTTACAGAGACTTCCTGCAGCACGACTACATATTCTTGGCTGTCGGGCGGGTCGGCTCCACCTCGCAGAACATCACCCAGGAGGTGCTCTGGATAGACGAGAGCGACAAGCGTCACTGCCTAGTGGACATTCTGAACGGCCAGAACGGGCCAGATGCGCTCATCCTAGTATTCGTTGAAACAAAGAAAGGCGCCGACCAATTGGAGGACTTCCTACACCGCCAAGGCTTCCCAGTGGCGTCTATTCACGGCGATCGGACTCAGGCGGATCGCGAAATGGCACTGAAATGCTTCCGCACCGGTCGCACTCCGATTCTGGTGGCTACGGCTGTGGCCGCTCGCGGCCTCGACATCCCTAACGTGGTTCAGGTGAGGACGCATTTAAGTAATTTTTTTGTGTGTATTCTTTGATTACTACTGTGATTCTACTTGAATTTACTAGGTAGATTCTAATGATTATTTAGGTAGTATGTTAATTATTGAATTAATTCAGTAGATTCTTCTCTTTTTTAGTATAGAAATTGCTTTTTTACTTAGAATGATTGTTATTTTTTATTATTTTTGTTATTTTATCATTTACGGACTTAGGTAAATTTTACTTTTGAAATCTACCGATTATTTAGGTAGAATCTACTGATTATATTAGGTAGAATCTGCTGATTATATTAGGTAGAATCTGCTGATTATATTAGGTAGAATCTGCTGATTGTATTAGGTAGAATCTGCTGATTATATTAGGTAGAAGCTGCTGATTATATTAGGTAGAATCTGCTGATTATATTTGGTAGAATCTGCTGATTATATTAGGTAGAATCTGCTGATTGTATTAGGTAGAATCTGCTGATTGTATTAGGTAGAATCTGCTGATTATATTAGGTAGAATCTGCTGATTATATTAGGTAGAATCTGCTGATTATATTAGGTAGAATCTGCTGATTGTATTAGGTAGAATCTGCTGATTGTATTAGGTAGAATCTGCTGATTATATTAGGTAGAATCTGCTGATTGTATTAGGTAGAATCTGCTGATTGTATTAGGTAGAATCTACTTATAATTTCAGGTAGAATCCATTGATTACATTAGGTAGAATCCACTGATTATATTTGGTAGAATCTGCTGATTATATTAGGTAGAATCTGCTGATTACATTAGGTAGAATCTGCTGATTATATTAGGTAGAATCTGCTGATTATATTTGGTAGAATCTTCTGATTATATTAGGTAGAATCTGCTGATTATATTAGGTAGAATCTGCTGATTATATTTGGTAGAATCTGCTGATTATATTAGGTAGAATCTGCTGATTGTATTAGGTAGAATCCACTGATTATATTTGGTAGAATCTACTAATAATTTTTACCACTGATTGTTCCATGAGGCTCCATCTTGCTTCGGGTAGAAATGTATCGTCGCTTTAATTAACTTCATTCTTGCTTAGGTATAGCATGCTCTCCCACTGGGCAGGCTGTGGCTTTTTCATTAGCTCCCTTTAGTATGTAGAATTATTTTGAAATTTAATAAATCTTGTCATTTTTAAATCTCGCTACTCTAAGTAGCGCAAACGCGCGCTCGTTAATTATTTCAACTAAAATCGTCGTCAATCTTTGCTGCTCACCCTACCCGCATTGGCCAGGTGATTAACTACGACCTGCCGTCGGACATTGAGGAGTACGTGCACCGCATCGGTCGCACCGGCCGCGTCGGCAACCTTGGCCGGGCCACCAGCTTCTTTAACGATAAGAATCGCAACATAGTGAAAGACCTGCTAGAATTGCTGACTGAATCTCAGCAGGAGGTGCCGGATTGGCTTAGCCAGCTGGCGCACGAGTCTTACCGTTCGTCTGGCTACGGCGGACGCCGCGGCGGCGGCGGCAATCGCCGATTCGGCGGCGGCGGCGGCGGCGGCGGATTCGGCAGCCGCGACTATCGCCAGGGCGGCGGCGGCGGCGGAGGCGGCGGCGGCGGCGGCGGCTCCCGGCAGCGAGGCGGCGGCGGAGGCCGCTACGGAGGTGGCGGCGGCGGCGGAGGTGCCGACTATGGCGGCCGCGGTGGCGGCGGCGGCGGCGGCGCCTCCGACGACTGGTGGGGCCAGTGAGCTGCGGCTGGGGCGAATGTTTTTTTAGCTTCGTGGGCGGGGCGGGGGGCTAACTGCTTGGGCCAGGGACTCAATCGATCCATCCTCACCTTGCTACTGATAGTAGTTATATGAAGATCAGTTATTTCTGACATTTAAACTGACCGGTATTCCTTCTAATATCTCTATTTGTTTTGTTTTATCAGTTTGGGCCAATCCGCCGTGATGCAAAATAGCTCAGAGTCAATCGTAGGTTTTGAACAAAATTTGTCTGTAGCTGACAAACAGTTTCGCGGCGTGGCCTAATTACGTCATACTTATTAATTTACTGCTTGGGTTTCTTTTGACATCTCTATGCGCCGCCTGTTTTGCTTTGTTTTGTTTTTTTGACCCTGACCTCGAGCCGCCGCCCACCCTGTCCTGTCGGTGCGCTGATCATTTATTATTGCACTAACTAAGCCGCGAAATTATATTATTGTTTCACGAATCGGCCCCTTATTATTCCCTATAATAATTTGACTGCGCATTGGCTGTTGGCTGAATTAATATTTTACGGCTTACGGTGAGACTCTCCCTCCCCCCTAACCACCCGATTGTCCCGCATCTGTCTGTCTGTCCATGAATTATTATTTGAATAATATATTTTCACCTTTCGATTTGTCAGTTGATACTACATGTTAAATCTCTGAGAATTCATTGTCAAAAAAAGACGTCAAACTTGCTTATTTTAGCATGTTTAATTTCTGTATCATTAATTATAACTACAGTCCTTGGTTGTTGCTAAGGCAACGCCCTGTCTACCCCCTTGTTTATTGTTTAGTCCAGTTGTGATTGCATCTGTCAGACGCTACTTATAGTAATCTAAATTGTTGCATTATAATATCTTTAATAAGAATAGCTGCATATGGTTTTAGTTAATATCTTTTTGTATGAACATCTTGTGTTGTTTATGTCTGTCATACTGCATCGGTAACGGGTGGATTTAGTGACTAAAAGTAGTCATATTATCGGCTAATTAGTTCTCCAAAAAGACTTTCAGCTTTACTATGTGTGGCTATCGAATTCATTATCCATAATCATAGTTTTTTTAATATGATTAGTTCTAAATTCAGTGTGTTTGAGAGCGAGGCGACTTTTTGGAGAACTTTGTCTGTTTTGTCAATATTTAGCAGGGATTTTATAATGGCATTCTGCTGCGCATCAGTCAGTCAGTTAGCCTAGTTGAATTATCAAAAATTAGATAAATTTGCTGTCCTGTCTGTACACCTCGTTACTAAATTTGTTGCTCATCATTGATGTATGTTCAACTATACAGTACATAAGATCTCTGCTTTTTGGGAGCAATCTAGATTTTTCTCCTACTCCGACTGCCTGTCAATCATCAGGCTCCCCACCGTGCTGTCCCACTTGCTAAAATTGCTTAAATAGGTATGGATTAGTAAGCTGCGGGCCCCTGGCCCTCCGTCACTCTTGTATCTGCCTGCCTATGTTTTGCTCCCTATCCTATTCTTATCTATTGTCTCGTGTGTTTTTTTGTTTGCTTTTTTGTTGTTTGTTTGTCCGTCTGTCTGTCTTTTTTGCAAACACTTTTTTCTGTACGAGTTTTTCTGTGTTTTTTTTCTGTCCGTCTGCCTGCTTGATTTATTATTTTTTGAGCCGCAGCGCAACTAACTGCAAAAAGTAATATAACATGCTCGTATTTGCCGATTAGAAGGGGAGTCGAGCGTAAGCCGGGGTTCTCTGTGTCCGAGCTTCGCCGCGTTTTTGTGAGAGCTCCCTTGCGTTGCTTTTTTCCTCGATGGATGCGGGCAGTGCCGCCGCAGCCTCTCCTGGGCCGCCATCCCCCACACAATCGCGGCAGCAATATTGCGCTGCGACAGACTGGAGAGCGAGAAAGTAAAAGCGATTATTTCACCCAAGACAGAGAGAGAGCTGACAGCCAATGCCGTTAAAATCACAAACGACCGCTTTGTGCACTCATTTCGTGTTTTCATTTATTTTTTTGAGAATTTTGAGAATGAAACCAACTAAAATTGAAGTTCTAATTGAATTTGATAAAGTACGAGTACATAATTCGAATCTTACTTTATATAGTCCGGTCGCTTGCAACTATTTAAGCCTTAGCTAAACTAAGAGTTCATCCGCGCGGCTTTATTAGTACAAACACATTCATCCACGAGCAATTGAACATCTGCTCATTCAAATCTATGCAGATCAGCATCTCCTCATTCAAATCGATTCTGATCAGCATCTGCTCATTCAAATCGATTCTGATCAGCATCTGCTCATTCAAATCTACGAGCGTATGCAGATCAGCATCTGCTCATTCAAATCTATGCAGATCAGCATCTGCTCATTCAAATCTATGCAGATCAGCATCTGCTCATTCAAATCTATGCTGATCAGCATCTGCTCATTCAAATCGATTCTGATCAGCATCTGCTCATTCAAATCTATGCAGATCAGCATCTGCTCATTCAAATCTATGCAGATCAGCATCTGCTCATTCAAATCTATGCAGATCAGCATCTGCTCATTCAAATCTATGCTGATCAGCATCTGCTCATTCAAATCGATTCTGATCAGCATCTGCTCATTCAAATCTATGCAATGCAGATCAGCATCTGCTCATTCAAATCTATGCAGATCAGCATCTGCTCATTCAAATCGATTCTGATCAGCATCTGCTCATTCAAATCTATGCAGATCAGCATCTGCTCATTCAAATGGATGCAGATCAGCATCTGCTTTAACGAGTTCAATTTTTATTATTTTCAAAGGTTGCCAGCACACAGACCTGATGTTTGCGCAGGTCAGTTTTTATGCTAATGAGCTCTAATCAGCGAACTTTCGATCACATAATTTATTCCCAAGCAGCAACACGCATGTCAATGGACTCTCCTCAACCGTTAAAATTACATGTACATTGATTAATGATTAATCAGTGCGAGATTTATCGCTTTTGTTTTAGAAAAACAAGCGATTAACTTCCTCTCCATACAAGTGCCTTTCTCTCTAGAATATGTTTGGGGAGTACATTGGACAGATATGCTGAATTATCCTCATTTCTCTTCTCTTTTTTCCATATACTGTGGGAAGCATTTTTTGCCTGCCTTTTTCATGGACTTCATTCAGCTCTCGTATGATTGGCCAGCTTTACATTCTATATAGGAGTCTATACAGTACTTGCAACGGAATGGCGCATAGAATCCATAGCATTCTATGGAATTCCACAGAATTTTACGGAAACGGTCTCTGATTCGACGGCGGCGGTCCAATGGTAGAAAGACCGCCCGGGTATGTCAGGGCTGGGGAATGCCTTTCAGGTGAAGTCCACAAATTCTGCTTTTGTTCTGAGTCTATCTTCTAACTTCTAATCTAATCTAACACTGATGAAATGAACACACATCTGACCTTAAGTCAGAAGTCCGATATTGAAAATCAGTTTTATGCTTTGAAAAAAACTGTGAAAATAATTTCCCAAAATCTGGGAATTTCACGCCGTGCGATTCAGAGGCACCTACTATCTGTTAGGAAGTTAAAATCCAAGGGAATTAGCAAAGTACTGCAAGCCAAGCATCTCCACTTTATTGACAATCAAATTCAGGAGTCACGAGGTGTTATTTCAGCACGGGATTTGTGCCTTAAACTAAAAGAACATTTTGGCATTAACCTCTCAGTTTCAACTGCTAACTCTCTGCGTAGAAAGCTAGGGTGGGTTAGGACAACAGCGAAGTACTGCCAAATAATTCGTCACAAAAACCTGCCTATTCGCTGTCTCTGGAGTTTGCTGAAACTTCACCAAGGAGACACCTTCCATGATGTAATCTTCACGGATGAGTGTTCAGTTGCTATGACGCGCAAAACGAAGCGTCTTGTCTTTCGACGAAGAGACGGCAAGCAACCTCTTTATCCCGTACCAAAGCATTCGTTAAAGGTAAATTGTGCTCAATGATATCAAATAAAATGTATTCACTGTTTTTACCGATTTCTTTTAATTTTGAAGCAGGATCACTTAATATTTTCTAATTTTAATCGCTTTCAGGTTCATGTATGGGCAGGAATCAGCCGAAGAGGTGCTACAAAGCTCATCGCGTTTACTGGCATCATGAATGCGCAATTCTATGTTACAGAAGTGCTTCAAAACACGTTGCTGCCTCTCATCAGAGAGAAGTTTCAAGATGGACATCGCCTTTTTGCAGTGAGTATTCATGCAGGCAAATTCTTAAATCAAATCATTAAATAATTTTCATTTAGATTTCATTTCGGCGCATTCTTTGCTAGGACAACGATCCGAAGCACTCAAGTCGGTTGGCTAGGCAGTTTATCGAAGAGAACGGAATTAACTGGAGCCGAACACCCGCAGAGTCTCCTGATCTGATGTCGCCAATTGAGGTAGATTATACATGTACTTTTAAACGTGAACAAACAGCACTAGCTAGTTTGAACTTGGCATCGCCTCTCTTGGCTACTTTTCTATGGTGCTAATTCTGCTCAGTATATTAGGTTTAGACTGAAAGTCTGGATTCTTTATTTAATTACGATTTACGAATTCTATTATTGAATCTTGCATCAGGTGTATGATAGCACTGTAAGCAGTGTATGGTTTATTGTTCTCTCATGGGGTACATCTGCTACTGGATTTTTGGCAAGGATGTACAGTGTACTTAATGCGCACTGTAAATGTGCATCCTTGCCTCGAATGACTGTGCCTCGATACTCCTCTCATTTCCTCCCAAACTTTCAAGAGACTGAGCTCGCTGGCTGAATTGTAGGCTCAGTGTGTTTTTAGAAATGTGTAGGGTTTACAACACTGTACACCAGGAGTCACAACGTGCAGTCAGCTATGGGGGCTGTGCAAGGGAAGCCTCTTTTGGTCTGCAAGCAAACACTGTTCTATGATCGGTGAGCCAAGGAGCAGTGGATCTTTAGTGGGGTGATGCTTCCCCAAAAAACCCCAAAACAGGGCACTAGATAGTTTCCTGTATGCTGTGTAAATTGGATGGCCACCATTCAATGGATGAAAATGGGGGTCCTATTGAAGACTTATCTAGTTAAAGATCTCCTAAGCAAAGCGAACAAATAAGCTTTCGTTGCTGTGCTGTGTATCGGCCCAGCTTGATTCTTAAACAGTAAAATTTCTACAGAACTCCATGGAATTCCATAAAAATGGATTTTTCGAGTCTTTCTGCGGACCGAACTGTATGCCCTGAAATATTTTTAACCGATTCACAAGTATGTTTCTGCTAAATCATAGTTGCTATTAGTTATACTCGTAATACACATTTATAACTTCCAGAATACTTGGAGCAACATGAAGAGCTACCTGGACAAGAAGGTGAAGCCCCAGTCCCAAGAAGCACTGCTTCGTGGAATCAAGGAATATTGGGCCACTGTCACAGTTGAGCAGTGTAACAAATTCATCAATCATGTTTACACTGTTCTTCCCGCCGTTGCATTCAACTTGGGACAGCCGTCAGGATTTTAGACTAGCGACTCTTCATGCCAATGAACTGAAACCAGGATAAACCGATAATGTCTATATCATCAACTCACCGCATGAGTACTGCATACTTAGTAATATTTTTATAAACTGATGAGCGACAACCGACTAAATAAAAAGTAACAAGTAACGAATTGAATTTTTTTAAAAGGCGCACTGGACAAGGACAGTGCCCAAAGTTATCAGTGAGGAAGAAACGACGGTGGGCATGAGAGATGTTGCCTGCCTGGCTGTTTTCGAACACAGCTGTGACAGTACAGGGAACACTAGAGCTGGAGAGTGTCCCCTCTACAGTAAAAATGGGGCTCACACCAACCCCGCCCTTCCAACGATCGATACTTCTTTCTACTGAGGGAGAATGGCAGCTTTGTTTCTTAGTCGGGCTCGTCAGCTCGTCTCCTTTAGTCCCTCCCCTTCCCCTTATCACTCCCAGTCACTGACAGTCCTTGATCATGTGTCTTTTTGCATGCACATTTATTTTTAATTGTATGAGTCGCATAACTATAGGTTATCTTCCAAGAATTATTCTGTACATTTCTTTCTATTCAATTCATACCTGGCCTGTGTACATGTACAAAGCACCAAGAACACCAAATTATGCGGTTAGATGACTCATGGCTCAGAGTTATTTTACTTCTAGAGCTTCTAGTTCTTGAAGTGGCTCCAAATGAAAGTACAGTGTATTTGGGTGCCGTTTCTCAAAGGATTCAAGTGCTAATTGACAGCATTGTTGAGACAATGGCGCTCTAGCTGTTGTTTATGTTCATACTCCCGGACTCAGTTTCGCTATAGTTGTATTGGTTATGGACTCTGACTGACAATATACAGAGTACTTCTTTTCAGCTACTAAAAAATAAATAATACACGACTGTTACTTTCCTGGAATTTTTATTTATTGTTGCATAATAAATTTATTTATGGATGTTTTGCAATCGAAATGTGACAGCATATTATATTTCGATGGACACAATTATACTTTAGGCCATTGAATTTCTTTATATTTTTGTTAGGACGTAGAAATAACTTAATTGCTATAAAGAGAATAAAACATTATTATAAATTGTGAAGACTTTCCCGCGAAATTTTCCTGCAAAGTAGAAATATAATTTTTTGCAGCACAGTGTACTTCAGAACCCCGATCAACAAGTTATAAAAGTAGAGAAAATTATTTGCCACATGGTTAGGAACTAAGTCTATTCGCATTCACTGACGCTCACGGCAGAAAGTGCACTTGCGGTTTATGTAGCAGTCCTTCGCTTCACTAAGCAGCTTTCTGGTTTCCTCGTTGACTGCTGCAACAACCAGATCCCTTGTGGCGTCGGGAAAGCTTAGTTTTGTTGTAGCTAGGACAGCCTCAAAAATGTGCTCAGGATATTTTTCTTTCCCCTCAGTTCTTGATGGGCCAACGGCATACTTAAACCGCTCGAACCCAATAATGGACAGCCTAGACACCAACTTGGCAAAATAGGCTGCAGAGCTGCTCTTCACCCTAAGCACGTGACAAAGCCTGGGGTCAGCACCGTCAGCAAAGTCAATCGGAGAGCGAAAATTTTCTACTACATCATACTTAGACAACGTTTTGCAATGCAAGCTGATGTCGCTGATTGAAACATCAATCTCCTTGCCTTTGTGCTGCAATGCATGGGGCGGCAGCTGTGGTGTTTGAATCGTCGCAGTTGTTGAAGTGCGATTTAGCTGCAATGGTGTTGACACCTGACTTAAATGCGAAGGTCCAGGTCCCCTGTTCTCGCTCGTCCCTTCTTGATGTTGATTCAATATCATGAGCTCCAAAAATTCGACAGACGATTTAATGGCTCTTAAGTCCGCCGCCATGGACTCCATTTGAACTACCAATTGCTTGACTTCAGTGGAGAGCTCAATGATGCTTGAGTGCTCCTGACTCTGTCTTCCTTTGTTATAATTTATGATCTTCTCAACGCTCGCCAGAACTTTCTCCATCATTGTTGGATCAGTTGAATGAAGAAATTCAGATACCACTGGATCACGCATCGCAGTTTGAGCTGTTTGGTCAAGCAAAGATGCAGCAGATGCAGCAGGTGCAGCAGATGCAGACGCAGCAGATGTAGATGCAGCAGATGGAGCAGGCGCAGCAGATGCAGACGCAGCAGATGTAGATGCAGCAGATGGAGCAGGCGCAGCAGACGCAGCAGGCGCAGCAGACGCAGCAGGCTCGGCTTCATGTGCAGGTGACATGCGCTGTAGTACTGTTGCAATGGAGCTGGCCTGCGCCACCGATCGTCTGACGAGTTTTGTAGCTACCGCAGCGGCTGAAGACACCGATTTTCGTTTTGCTCTTTGTTTCGAAGCCTTCTCAATTGGGGCCTGACAGACCGACGACTTGGTCGCGCGGACTGCAAGAAAGCCGTTGAAGTTGCAGCAATCTTTTTCTTGCTGTCTTCGCTGCTTTTCCGCTTCAATGGCTTTGAATCTGGCTGATCTGCTGAACGTATAGTCCAGTGATCTGGCATCACTCATGTTCTCTGGAATTTAAACCGATAAAATAATTCTGCTTTTAATTGAAAAAGCGTGTGTGAATACCCCTGGTCGTGAATAGCAATAAATTTTGCTTCGTAGGAATATATTTTATTAACAAGATTTCTTAAGTACATGCATTTGATTTATTTAAGAAGTGTAATTTACAAATTCAACTGCTGTACTCTCACCTGACTTGACTTACTTGACTTAGCTGCAGGGAGGTCCCAGAGGGGACGCAGCGGGAAGGCGCAACCGCCCATTCCGCTAACCCCTGGACGACCGACGCGCCGTTATGGACGAATGGTTGGCGTCGCCCAGGGGGGTCCCTCGGTGTCGCCGGCAGCTATGTTGCTCCCTGGAATTGGGAGTTCAGCCCTGCGGGTTGCCCGGAGGAAGCGCATGAGCTGGTTAAAATTTTCGGGTTTGCACGCATCATAGATAGAAGTGTGTGGCCCGAGGAATTTAAGTCTGGCCCGCGTGAAGGCGGGGCAGATGCTGACGAAGTGCTCAGCTGACTCGTCACCCGAGTTGCAGAAGCTGCAGGTGGCGCTAGGAATGCTGCCCTGCAGGTATTGGTGCCTGGAGAAGCAACCATGGCCTGAGAGGGTCATAGTGGCAGCCCGGATGTCCCTCCGCGAAAGCCGGAGGAGGAGGTTCCGGAGCTGGCGAGAGGGCTGTGGAACAGCACCTCTAGATTGCCTGCAAGTGATGCAGTTCGCCCAGAGCGAGTAGTGCTGGGTCTTGACCCACGTTTTGATCCGTGAGTTGATGACACAGGAGGGGGTCGGGACGAGGGGCTCAGGCCCAATGCAGGATCCAGATGAGCCGGCTTTTGCAAGCGCATCAGCGAGCTCATTTCCCCGGAAACCTTCGTGTCCCGGCACCCACTTAAGAGTGATTTTGTTGGATGAGCCCAACATGTTGAGGTGCTTGACACAGTCCAGGACTGTTGCTGAGCTGACACTGCAGCTGCAGATGGCGTGCAGTGCAGCTTGGCTGTCAGAGTGGAAAATGATGTCCTTGCCAGCAACGCCAGAGGCGAGAAGCTCTGCTGAGCACGAGCTAATAGCTAGGACTTCATTTTGAAAGACACTAGAGCTGGTTCCAGTGTACTGGGCGTGGGTGGCGATGACCCGCCCATTGAGAATAATGCAGACACCGAAACCGGTGTTAGCTGACTGTTTGGAACCGTCAGTATAACAGTGGATCTCTCCAGGGTTCCAATTGTCACTAATGGAGTCACGCGAGTCGATGGCTACCGAGTAGCGTTGTCTCACGTTGAGCGTTGAAGCGATGCTGTCCGTGAGGACTTGGTAAGCTTCGCATTCACTGAGGATGTTGAGGCACATATCGCTGTGTGGGACCAGGTTCCACTTAGCTGGTGCTCTCATATAGCGGAAGTTTATACCGGCGTCAAGGAGCCGCCGGCTTGCTCTAGCCGCCTCCCCTTTAATAAAAAGGTCGAGGGGGGGCAGGTCGAGAAATGCTCCCATACCAGCAAAAGGTGTGGATCTGGTAGCATTGCAGATCAGCCGACACGCTCGTCCTTGGATTGTGTTGAGCCTATCTGCATGGCTTTTAATCTGGGTAGCACTTACCCAGACTAAGGAGGCGTAGGTAATGGCGGGTCTAACCACAGAGGTATAGATCCACCACAAACGCTTTGGGGACAGTCCCCAGGTGGTGCCAAGCGCCCGGCGAAGCTGGGCTAGAATTGCAGAGGCGCGTTTGGCTTTAGCCTTCACATGGCTAGACCAGTTAAGCCTATGGTCGAGAGTTACCCCGAGGCACCGGGTCTGCTTTGCGAAGGCAACGTCTCTGCCGTAGAGCTGCAGAGGCTTAATGTTCCAGCGGGTTTTGCTGGTAAACATGATAGCGACAGTCTTTGGCTCAGAGAGCTTAAGACCATTGCTGCGGGCCCAGGTTTCTGCTCTGCGAAGAAAGGTTTGCATGAGATCCCTGAGAGTGCTGGGCGAGGGTCCTGCCACGATAGCAGTAACGTCGTCCGCATAGCCGACTTTGAAGACGGGATCTGGTCCAGGGCTCCTGAGTAGAGCGTCGATGACCATGTTCCAAAGAGTTGGAGTGAGGACGCCGCCTTGTGGGCCTCCTTTACAAACTCTGGTAGTGGCAGTGTGCCCAAGAAGGTGGGCAGTGACCGTACGGTTGGAGATCATATACATGATCCAACGTATGATGGTAGAGTGGGTATTGCGATCGCGAAGGGCACTCTGAAATGCATCAAAAATAACATTATCAAAGGCCCCCTCTATGTCGAGGAATAAGCCGAGAGCATAGCCGTTGCCCAGCACGGCTTTCTCTAGCTTTTCAACAATCGCATGGAGTGCGCTGTCAGTGGACCTTCCAGGGCGGAAGGCGTGCTGATTGTTACTGAGAGGCATGGCTGTTAGCTCGCAAGCCAGCAGTCGCCAATGTACGAGCCTCTCAGTCAGCTTTAACAGAAACGAGGTTAAGCTGATGGGCCTGAAGGCCTTAACGCTCTGATAGTCGCCTTTTTCCGGTTTGGGAATAAAGACAACACGAGCGTTAGTCCAACTTTTGGGAATGTACCCTAGCTGGATTGTGGCCCGCAATATGTTGCAGGTGATTCTCAGAAACCTGGGGATCTTGGCTGCCTCGCGCAAAAGGACAGGGTAGATACCGTCAGGCCCTGGGGATTTGAAAGGCTTGAAGGTTTTGACTGCCTTAGCAATCAGTTCCTCATTAATAAAGCTCGCAGCCAGGTTGGATCCTTCCAGCGAATGGTTGGGTTCCGTGCCAGCTGTGGGAACCTCGGGAAAAAAGCTGCCCAGCATTTGCTGCAGCACTTCCTGAGGTTCGTTGGTGAGAGAGCCATCATCTTTTTTGATCATGGCTAGTTTGGACATTTTGTCCATAGTAAGGGCCTTGACCAGCCTAGAGGTGGGCCGGTCTTTGTCCAGCTCGTCGCAGAATTGGCGCCACTTACTATCCTTGGCCCTACGGATTTCACACTTGAAATGTCGCGAGGCGTGTCGGAAGAGATCCATGTCGTCAGGGTTACCCGACTTCATGGCACGGCGATGAAGACTTTTGGCCTTTTGCCGGAGTTTTCCCAGTTCCGGGTTCCACCACGGAGCTGAGGTTTTGCCTTTGTAGGCCCGAATGGGGCAGGACGCTTCGTAGGCCGCAGTGATGCAGCCCGAAAGCGTCTCAGCCGCGTGATCGACACCCTCGCAACTCTTAATCGGATCGTTATCCATGAGTTCCTGAAGGTGAGAATCAAGGGTAGCCGTGAAGGCTGCCCAGTCAGTGTTACGGATGTTGCGTCTCCAAGTTATTGGAGATGGTCGCTTAGTGTCCGTAATGTTGAAGGCTATAAAGAGATGGTCAGAGAAGGATGGCTCATCGGTCCAGACCCTCCACTCCGTAATCCTGTCAAAAAGTTTAGGAGAGGTAAGGGTGGCATCGAGAACCTCCGTCCATCTGCCATTGTTAAAAGTAGGTGTGCTTCCGCGGTTGCAGAGCATAAGGTTGGTGCCGGAGATAAGAGCAAGAAGCTCTTCCCCTCTGGTGTTGGTATCCTTACTGCCCCAGTGCTGATGGTGGGCGTTAAGGTCTCCGCCCACCAGGAGATCAGCATTCTGGTTCTCGCAGTATTGCGCAAGGCGCAGTAAGCTCTCTGGAGCTGGGTCTCCGTTGCCAGGAATATAAATAGAGGCGATGAAGCACTGGCGAGGAGATAGGTAGTTGGATTGGATGACACAGAGGTCCCCATCCGAAAGATCAGTCCTCAGCCAAGCCTGAAGATGGCTGGCAGCAAGGATGGCCGCACGCGGGCGGCTGTTCCCCGGGCCACACACATAAAAATCACAGTAGCCAGAAGGGATATTGGTTAACATACCATTGTAAATCCAGGGCTCCTGGATCAGGATGAAACCTGGTTGATACAGTTCTGCAATCTTCATCAGATTAACTGATGCTGATACGCAATGCTGTAAATTTATTTGTACACAATAGGTCGCTCCTTTGGCGTTGCGGAGCTTATCCATACTGTACTAAATGCAAAAACTGGCTGTTTTCCCGTGACCTTTAAGGGGATCGTAAAAGATCGTCCTCATCCCAGGTCGACGGGAGATGGCTGGGAGAGGGGAGTCGATCCACGTCCATGGCCTCCTCCTCCTCCCCGGCTTCACCGGCAGACTCCACAGACTCCGAGGTCAGGGTGGAGAGGGTATCTCCATCTGAATCGTCGTCTGCAGACCCCACCAGAGTCGCCGAAGAGGGCTCGGAGTCCGAAGTCGTGGTCTCCTCCGCAACTCCTTCTCCAGATGGAGAGTTTTCCTGCTCCTGGGGTTTGGCCGAAGCCTCTTCCTCAGTCGCAGAGCTCTCGCCTGTAGTAGGGTCGGGCTCAGTGACAGCCTTGGGATCGGCTTGCGCCTGGGGTTTGGCCGAAACCTCCTCCTCGGTCGCAGAGCTCTCGCCAGTTGGGTCGGGCACAGTGGCAGCCTTGGGATCAGCTTGCGCCTTTCCTTTGGCTTTGGGCTGTGCCTTCCCGCCGCTGGAGACACCAGGGTTGGCCTTCGCCTTCCCTTTGGCAGTTTTGCCTCGGCGAAGCCTGAGCTTCAAAGCACCCAGCTGAAAAAGAGAGTCGCTGGGGTACTTTTTTGTCCAGGCCTCAGACAGACCGAGGACAACCGTATTTCCCGCGTCGCCCCTACGAACTTTCCGATGATAAATCAGTCCGCTCGCAGGGAGTTCGGGGTTCAGGCGCAGTAGGACCTTCCGGATTACATCCGGTCCCGCTGCGGTGCTCTTCGCAGGGACGAACACCAAGTAGGGTGTTGTCTTTGGACGTTGACCCTCCCGCGAGAAAAGGGGGCGGCCGAGATCAGCGTCCAAGGAAATCGCCGGCAACCGTTGGAGCAGCTGCCGGGCGTCTTCCTCACTGCTCGGAGCAATGAGAATGGTTGGTCCTCGAAGGACCATGCGCTCGATGCCGATGGAGATACCCTCCTCGACAGTCAGCTCAATGAGGAGAGAGTCAATGGCGCACCAGACCTCTTGAAGCTGATCTGTGGACCAGTCCCGGTCGCGACACTGAACGATCACTCCCGGGATCTTGCCCTTGGCTTTTGCTGCGAATGTCGCCCCTGTTGGGGCTTCCCCGCTAGCTTGGGCCATAGTTTGCGCCGTGGCTTGGGCCTCAGCCGCAACGGCAGCCTCCCCAGAGGGCGCCGCCGCAGCACTGCTGGGGCCTTCACCAGCCTGCCCGTCAGGTTGCTTTGAGGAGCTGCTTGCTTCAGCACCCTTGGCGGGCGCCGCCGCTTGAGCCCTCTCGGCTTCCTTTTTGGCCTGCTTTTTGGCGCGTTGTTTGGCGCGTTTGCGCTCAAGCCGGGCTTTCTGAGCCTCGTCGGATCTGCCAGTTTTGGCCGGTCCTTTTGGCTCATTGCCCATGGGTCCCTTGGATCCACCAGCGGAGCTGGCAGGTCGCTTTGGACCCTCCGGATGGTTTCGGCGTTGGTTGGATCTGCCAGCAGAGCCGGCCGGTCCTTCCTTCGCCACGGTAGAGGATTCAGTCAGTTGGGATCTGCCAGCTAAGCCGGCCGGTCCCTCAGACTGAGGTTGGAGTTTGGAAGGGTCTCCGTCCCTAGAATTTTGGTTTTTATCCATAATCGGCTCGAAGGCCATGAGTAAAAATAGGTGGTCTTCCCCGAAGGGCAAGGTACCCGCCCGGCCGATTCACCAAAAACCGGGCAGTAGACCGAGGAGAAACCCTCAAGGCTGGCCCGACACCAAGAGGGGGAACCGCTAGCGACCAGAATACTCCCTGGCCAAAAACCCATCAGCGCGGTAAACACTGGGGCATGTTAGAGGGCGCGTTTAAGCCTCGCCAAAGCCCGTGGACTGGCCACGTACCCTGCTAGCCATGGGGGCTAGCCATGGTTTTAGGGTAGAACCCGGCCCCAGCTTCCTCAGAGAGGTACCTGGGTACCCAAGGCCTGGGTAAGCGAGCCAGGGATGAAACCCTGTACCCAAATTTATATACCGGCTGGGTGGTGCCGGCGCCAGAGCCCAAGCAGTTTGGTTGGCCTAGGGCCAGCCTTAACGCTCGCGGGACGAGAACCCTTGGGTTGACTTGCAAAGCGGGGGTGGCGTTTTGCGGCTGCCAGTGGCAGAAATAGTGCGCGCAAATCACCACCTTGCCATGTCTGCCAAAAAGAAGGAGGCAGGTGCTGAGCATCGCAGATCGTAGCCCGTGGGCCTAATCTGACTCATACACAGCTGGCGTTCCGCAATGCCCGTGCGAGCTACTCTCACCTGATATGCCTAATGTCTCTATTAAGAGTTTGCTGCCTCTGTACTCAATCTCGGTAGTTTCCCCTATATTGGGTGCACAGCGCTTCTTCATTTCGATAGTATCAATTAGTCCGTCATAGTCAAATAAGACAAGCACCCAAACAGGTGCGTCTAATGGCGAGCGTAGTCTAGAGGATATACTCATAATGGCAGGTACTTTCGAAGTAGAAATATTTATTGACAAAAATTGCTCTAAAAGGATAAAAAAAATTAAAGCCAGAAGGCAGAAGCCTTTTACGAAAGAAGAGAACTTTCTTCGCAGAGAACACCCCAATCTTTCCCTGTGCCTCTTCACTATTGGACCACCGCCATCGAATCAGAGACCGTTTCCGTAAAATTCTGTGGAATTCCATAGAATGCTATGGATTCTATGCGCCATTCCGTTGCAAGTACTGTATATGGGCAATCCGACACCTGTTTTCAAAATACAAATCTGATTGATTATTGCTGCAACGCACGCGTCCAAAAATGGTCCGTCTTTATCGAGCGGCTCAACGCACTGGTCAGTGGGAGAGGTGCCTCGGCTATTCGAAACTGCTGCCGGCTTCGCCTTGGTTGTCGGCCTGCCTAACAGTCGGGCTGATGGTTCTGCTGATGCTGCTAGTTAATGACTACGATCCGCCTGGCAACTATTTCCGGCCAGACAGTCGGGGTAATTAAACTGCTCTATTGGATAATGTTTTGTTTCTTTTTTGACGCATAGTGTTGAATAGAATTTTATCGTTCAAAAATTTTCATGTGAGTTGAATTATCCTGATCTATTTTGAGTTTGACAACATTAGGGGATGCATTTACTTGTGCACCTCTGTGACCAGAATCCTCAAAAGTTATCCGGTTAATTCGGAGTGAAATATAGTTAATCTGGGGAACTATACAAACATTGTGTCAAGTACAAAGACGCTGTCATGAGTTGGAATTTTTTTTAAATAATTGATTTGCTAAATTTGACGTTTTCCGTTTCGAGTGACAGTTGGGCAAATACGAAAATCTGAAGAAGCTGAAAGGAGAGGACAGAGAATCAAAAAAAGGAAAAGGCAAGCAAAATTAAAAATGCAAAAAATTCTTTGATCGGTTGAAACATAGTATGCTCCAACTCTGTTGAGTATGGTTGCCATGGCAACTTAGCAGCTTTCTCTCTTGTCTGAATCTGCAAACAATTTTTCAGGAGCATGCGGAAGGTAAAAGAAACGGGGCAGCTGGCGTAAAAAATACTCCCATTCATGCGGGCCCGCTATGGAAAGTTGGTCAGCTCTGTTGAGGGTTAGGACAGACAGGGCAGACAGAAAAGACATACAGGAAAGACAGGCACACAGACAGGAAAGACAGGCAGACAGACAGGAAAGACAGGCACACAGACAGGAAAGACAGGCAGACAGACAGGAAAGACAGGCAGACAGACAGGAAAGACAGGCACACAGACAGGAAAGACAGGCACACAGAAAGGAAAATACAGGCAGACAGACAGGAAAAGGCAGGCAGACAGACAGGAAAAGGCAGGCAGACAGATAGGAAAGACAGGCAGACAGACAGGAAAGACAGGCAGACAGAGAGTAAAGACAGGCAAACAGACAGGAAAATACAGGCAGACAGACAGGAAAAGACAGGCAGACAGACAGGAAAATACAGGCAGACAGACAGGAAAAGGCAGGCAGACAGACAGGAAAATACAGGCAGACAGACAGGAAAAGGCAGGCAGACAGACAGGAAAGACATGCAGACAGATAGAAAAGGCAGGCAGACAGACAGGAAAGACATGCAGACAGATAGAAAAGGCAGACAGACAGACAGGAAAGACATGCAGACAGATAGAAAAGGCAGACAGACAGACAGGAAAGACATGCAGACAGATAGAAAAGGCAGACAGACAGACAGGAAAGACATGCAGACAGATAGAAAAGGCAGACAGACAGACAGGAAAGACAGGAAATACGGCAGACAGGAGATGGAGTACGTAGAAATTCACAGTTTTGTGAAGTCAAAAAAGAGAAAGGCTGACCAAAAAGAAACATTTAAGCAGAAAGTAACGGACAGAGCTAATTAGGTTAGCTTATTGCAGACATAAGAGAAAGGGATTAGCAGGACTTGGAGAAGCATTTACTCATTTAATTTACTCATTACGAAGGGAATTTGCTGACCAACTAGCGAACTAAAACCCACTAACGAGACCAAGCCGGAACTCTGAGACAGTAAAGTAACCTATTTTCGATGGTTTGACACTTCTAAGGGAAAAATTTGACAAGAAAGGGGAGAAAGCTTCACTGCGTCTGCCTATATCTTCCTCAGCGCGCTGTTCAAAGCTAATTATTTCGGCTTAAAGAGCTCTTTGCACTTTTAGCTCCCTTGCCTCTCTCTATCCTAAAATTTTACCTGCAGAGGGATAGAGCGATAAAAAGAGGGAGAATTTCACTCCCATTGTTGCCATGCCAACTAAAACTATCAAATGGCAAATGAAAATAATCGAGCAGAAGAGCAGAAAAAAGAAGATAAACGACTACAGCGCGACACAAACATGGTTTCTATAGCTACTCTGTTGAGTATTTGGGGAAGATAAACAAACCGGTTAAAATAGAAAAGCAAATCAAAGAATGGAGAATTTCGGGCGGTTTTCGAGACTTTAAAAAACATCTAATCTTTTGAAACCTTATCGGGCTTTTTGGTCGGGATTTTTCCCTCTTTCCCTTATCATATTTGCTTTTGGGCCATCGTGATGGACGCCTTGCGTGAATGGGAACCTTTGTGTATGAGCCCTGTAATTAAATGAAGACAAATAAGCCAGCCTGTTCTCTTTATAAACATACCTTTCTTTAGAAGAATGTTTTTGATGACTCTTGAATGCCGAATAAATTCTTTGCTCGCCATTTTGGCCTAAAATCATCCTGAACTCATCCTGAACTCATCCTGAACTCATCATGAAATCATTATGAAATCATCATCAAATTATCATCAAATCATCATGAAATTATCCTGAACTCATCCTAAACTCATCCTGAACTCATCCTGAACTCATCCTGAACTCATCCTGAACTCATCCTGAACTCATCCTGAACTCATCCTGAACTCATCCTGAACTTATCCTGAAATCACCCTGAACTCATCCTGAACTCATCCTAAACTCATTCTGATATCATCATGAAATAATTCTGAAATCATCACAAACTCATCCTGAACTCATCCTAAACTCATCCTGAAATCATCCTGAACTCATCATGAAATCATCATGAAATCATCATGAAATCATCATGAAATTATCCTGAACTCATCCTAAACTGATCCTGAAATCATCCTGAACTCATTCTAAAATTATCATGAACTCATCCTGAAATCACCCTGAGATCATCCAGAACTCATCCTGAACTCATCCCGATACCATCATAAAATCATCATGAAATCATCATGAAATCATCATGAAATTATCCTGAAATAGCCCTGAACTCATCCTGCACTCATCCTGAACTCATCCTGAACTCATCCTGAACTCATCCTGAACTTATCCTGAAATCACCCTGAACTCATCCTGAACTCATCCTAAACTCATTCTGATATCATCATGAAATAATTCTGAAATCATCACAAACTCATCCTGAACTCATCCTAAACTCATCCTGAAATCATCCTGAACTCATCATGAAATCATCATGAAATCATCATGAAATCATCATGAAATTATCCTGAACTCATCCTAAACTGATCCTGAAATCATCCTGAACTCATTCTAAAATTATCATGAACTCATCCTGAAATCACCCTGAGATCATCCAGAACTCATCCTGAACTCATCCCGATACCATCATAAAATCATCATGAAATCATCATGAAATCATCATGAAATTATCCTGAAATAGCCCTGAACTCATCCTGCACTCATCCTGAACTCATCCTGAACTCATCCTGAACTCATCCTGAACTCATCCTGAACTCATCCTGAACTCATCCTAAACTCATTCTGATATCATCATGAAATCATTCTGAAATCATCACAAACTCATCCTGAACTCATCCTGAACTCAGCCTGCACTCATCCTGAACTCATTCTGATATCATCATGAAATCATCATGAAATCATCATGAACTCATCCTGAGCTCATCATGAAATCATCCTGAACTCGCCTTGAACTCATCCTGAACTCATCATGAAATCATCCTGAACTCGCCTTGAACTCATCCTGAACTCATCCTGAGCTTATCCTTGAACTCATCCTGAACTCATCTATAGCCAGTTATTTACGAATCCTCGCATGCTTGACTCCACTTTCAACTCCCCACCCGACAATCCTCCCTAGCAGTCGGCAGCCGGCGCCTGCACTCCACCCCTTCAAACTGGAGCTACAACGGCAGGTGCGAGGTCACAGCGGGCAGGCGGCACGGCTTCTCTTTGGAGTCATGCGAGATTGAAAGGGCCACTGGCTACCCCGGGGCGTTCATTGCCCTGTACATTTTCCTCACCATACTGATGTTTATTGGTAAGTCAACTACACTACCAGTGGCCCAAAGTGGCTCATTTATGCCAAAGTGCTTTTCAGTTTATTTTTGACCTTCAGCGTAACAAAAGTACGCGGCACAAGCGTCTGGGATGGCAGTTGTATTGTTGGGAATGAGGGGAAGGACTTGCAGGAGAGAGGTGGGTCGGTAGGGGTAGGGAAGAAAGCGCGGAGGATAATGAAACTGTGGAGTCTTTAAAAAATCCTCCCTAGAGGCTGACAACAGAAGCCGGCAGTCTCATAGCGTACCCCCTCCCCCACTGATCAGGAGCTTATTATTGCGACCATCGCACAGCCAGACAGCAGACTGTTTTGTGGCACTTGAGTTCCTCATCCGTTTATTATATGCCACCTCATTAAAAACACCCTTCAGCAGCTTTAACCGTTAAAAAAAATAATTTAAGTAGCTAAAAATACGAAGGCCATGAAATTTTTGGGGTAACACTAGGGGAGTCGTAAACAAAGGCAGCTTAAAGTACTCGCAAGTTTTTTGTCATTTACTTGTGATTAACAGCTGTAAAGGGGTTTTCATAAACGATCGCTACATTTACTCCTATCATCAGGGGTGAAGGGGTTTGCCTTGAATCTTAACTAGATTATTTGTTTTTGCGATATGTTGTCGAAATAATTATGGGATCTCTATAGAGATAAATAGTTTTAAAAAAAACAAATTAGTTAGGCGGAGGTGCCGGGTCAGAGGTGTCAAAGCTAACAGCCTCTAACTCTCTGGTCCAATCAATGCACGCGCACTGTTCCAACCAGGGCTTTGGACAGCGGAGATAAGCGAGAGAGGGATAGAGATGTAAGTACAACCCCAAAATCAATGTTGCGCAATCGCCTTGCAGCCGTGGCCATCGTGTGCGACGACTTCTTCGTGCCCTCATTGGAGGCGATCTCTGAGAAGCTGAATTTGTCCGAGGACGTGGCCGGGGCCACCTTCATGGCGGCTGGCAGCTCTGCGCCGGAGCTGTTTAGTTCAATGTCGGCGGTTGCCATGGATTCAGACGCCGGGGTTGGCACCATAGCCGGGTGAGTTTACAAAGACCGCTTGAGAGCATAACAGAGTAAGTACAATTGTTTATGTCTGGCAAACTTACTCGGCAACATTTCAGCTCAGCCGTATTCAATATCCTGGTGATTGTGTCGCTGACTGCCGCTTTTGCTGGCAGGGTGAGCTTTTTGTACTTTTTCTATTTATTGATTCTTCCTTACATGATTATGTCAGACAGTATTTCAAGGTCATTATTCAAATTGGTTTTGACAATTGAATGTCTTGAAACTGTCACATTTTCCGTTCGGTTTGGAATGAAGTCATGCGATACTTTTTAAGATAAGCCTGACTCGTGACTCTTTATTTGATTTAAAGTTTTCTATTTTTAGCTACTTCAACTCGATTGGCGTCCATTACTCCGAGACTCAATCTGCTATTTAATTTCCGTGATCTACTTCACAGTCATGGTGATGGACAGCTTGATGCAGATTTACGAAGCTGTAGTCCTGCTAGTTTTGTATGCGCTGTACATTGTGATCATGGTATTCAACCAGAGGCTGATGGACAAGCTGGCCCAGTTGGAGGAGTTCTGCTGCAGGAAAGGGTGAGTCGACGGTATAAATTATTTGTTAAAAAATTGCATCATTTTTTTCAAAGAAATTGGTTGCCATCTCATAGGTTCATGGCGATGTGCAAAGGGGTGTTACATTTTTATCTACGAGTATGTTCGGAATTTAGATGGGCGCTGTTGTAAGGTGTGAAGTGCGTATTGTGTTCAGAAATTAGGTGGGCGCTGTTGTAAGGTGTGAAGTGCGTATCGTGTTTAGAAATTATGTGGGCGCTGCTGAAAGGTGTGAAGTGCGTACTGTGTACAGAAATTAGGTGGGCGCTTTTATGAGGTGTGTAGTTTGTTTAATCTAACAGGTGGATTGATGCGGTGGTAATCTTGTGATTTTTACTTATTTTAATAAGTGAATCGGGACTAAATATTCAGAATTAATGTGGGTGCATCAGCCGTGAATTAGCTAATAACTGAGCCAGGCTCGAATTTCTAATTAATTAATTGACTTCTGCAGCTCTAAGGTCGAGCCAACTGAGATGGAAGCGCAGATGGAGCCAGTTGGCGAGGTCGATCCAACGGTAAGCTTCTTTTGATCACATCCGCTTGAGCATGCGGGCGTAGAATTGCATGCGTGGCTCAACTCGAATGCGAGAATTTTCCAGAAAGAAGCTCTGGGCTGCTTAGAGTAAAACCTGCGCACTGAGCTCTACTGTTCCTCGTTAAATCTATTTTTTTGTACAGGGAACCCGGATTTTGTTGTCATGGGTACTTCTTTGATGTTTTTAACAGCTAGAATTGGCCCCCAAAGCAAAGTGATCACCCAAGATTGTACAGTATGCTAATTAACCACCTTAATCACGTCTTAAGTATTATTCATCCAACATCCAACTTTTCAGTATCTATGCTCATTGTAATATTTATGCGCCCACCTCACTCCATATACTTCCTACTGTACGTTCTACCTCTCTATCCCTCTTAATGCACCCACCTCACTCCATATACTTCCTACTGTACGTTCTACCTCTCTATCCCTTATTCTGCACCCACACCACTCCTTATCTCTCATTTCGTGCCCACCTCAAATCCCTTCTGTTTAAATGTTCGCATATAAAAAACTGTTAATGATTTATATTCTCCATACTAAACTTTCGTTCCCGAACACATCAGCCGAGGCCCCAGACGGTTGCTCAGTCCACCAGCAGTCTGCGCAGCGGCAAGGAGCCGCGAGTATTTAAGCACGACAGGCGTAACTCGCTGCTGCTCAGCTTGCACGGCTCCCAGTCCAGCCTGCGGGGAGGCGAAAATGCTGCTCAGAGCCGAACAGAGGCACCAGGTGCCAGGCGAGCTACTGTGAGTGAAAGCCTTTCGTTAATCTTTAAAATAATTTTCTGTTTAGAAAAAAGTCCAATGGCGATACGAAGCTTTTACAACAATCACAGGCTGTCTCAACGCCTCAGTTGCGTTTAAGCGCAGCATCGAATCAGAGAAAACCTGTGTTGGATAGCGGGGTACCCAGCAGTGGACAGAACAGCTCCACCACGTTTAGCGAGACCGACCTGAGTAATCTCAGCGGTCCCCGTCGGGTGCAGCTGGACTTATCCGGGCAGTCGGCCGCTGATTCGCCCACCACTGGGACGAGCCTGCTGACTAGTCCGGGGGAGAAAGCGACTAATATTTCTACTGTTGCAGAGGTGAGTGTGTCGTTAAATCCGGAGTGAGGTGGATGTGTCGTTAATCCGGAGTGAAGTGGGTGTGTCATTAAGTCAGGAGTGAGGTGGATGTGCCATTAAGTCGGGAGTGAGGTGGGTGTGTCATTAAGTCGGGAGTGAGGTGGGTGTGTCATTAAATCCGGAGTGAGGTGGGTGTGTCATTAAATCCGGAGTGAGGTGGGTGTGTCATTTAATCCGGAGTGAGGTGGACGTCTCATTAAGTCGGGAGTGAGGTGGGTGTGTCATTAAATCCGGAGTGAGGTGGGTGTGTCATTAAGTCGGGAGTGAGGTGGGTGTGTCATTAAATCCGGAGTGAGTTGGGTGTGTCATTAAATCCGGAGTGAGGTGGGTGTGTCATTTAATCCGGAGTGAGGTGGACGTCTCATTAAGTCGGGAGTGCAGTAAGGTGGGTGTGTCATTAAGTCGGGAGTGAGGTGAATGTGTCGTTACGTTCAGATTGAGGTCTGACTAAATTTGGAGTATTGTGGGTCTTTTAAATTTTGTCGGAGTGATGTTATCTCGCTAAACCTTAATTCCCCAGGAGTCTGGCAGCCAAGTAGAGGCGGAGGCAGCTGTGCGTCCTTCTAGGAGACAAGAATACCGCGCTGACGCTGTCGCCATAGATACCTCTGGCACCGCTAGCAGAGAAAGTGTCAGCAGGGAAGCTGGAACAGGTGAAAAAAGTAAGAAAGATGAGGCTGAGGAAGAGGATGAGCCCAGAATCAGCTGCTGCTGCGCCTGTTGCCCGGATATCCGCGGCGCGCCGCCTCGCCGAACCGACAGCATGAGCCCCGGACCATGGATAGTCTTTGTATTAAAATGGATGGTCTTTGTACTGGCCTTTCCGTTCCTGTGCGCTTATAGCTGGACGATTCCAGACTGCTCGAAGCCTCATCTGAGGTGAGAAGCCCGAGCTGCTCACCTCTCATCAAATTCCAAATCCCAGTTGCTAAACTTTAGTTGATATTATTTTCAGAAAATATTTTCTATTGAGCTTTTTCATTTCGGTGCTATGGATTGCCGGAATCTCCCTCGTTATGGTCACCGTGGTGGCTAAGCTGGGCTGCCTGCTCAACATTGACACCTTTGTGATGTCAATGACGGTTCTGGCCGCTGGGACCAGCATTCCGGTGAGTTTGATCAATCTGACCAAGAGAACATTATTTTTGCTTAACTACAAACCTTTTAACCATCCAGGACCTCCTTAGCTCCATCATTGTTGCTAGGGATGGCTTCGCTGACATGGCCGTATCAAACGCCATCGGATCCAACGTGTTCGACATCGACTTGGGCCTCGGGCTGCCCTTTCTAGTCCGACTTATTGTAAACAAGGCCGAGCCTTTAGACGTATTTAGCGAACAGGAGAGGGTCAGTACTGACTTAAATTAAACGTTGTTTTAGCTTCATTTTACGCTATTAAATGCATAAGCTGTATCCAATGGTTTGTTCCTCACCTTTAAATCTGATTGGCAGAAAAAAACACCCACCGTACTGTTGATTAGCTCATCTTCTATCCTTGCGTCGTTCTAATTGGCGGAAAAAACACCCACCTCACCGTTGATTAGCTCATCTTCTATCCTTGCGTCGTTCTAATTGGCGGACAAAACACCCCACCTCACTGTTGATTAGCTCATCTTCTACCCTTCCGTCGTTCTAATTGGCGGACAAAGCACGCCCACCTCACCGTTGATTAGCTTATCTTCTATCCTTGCGTCGTTCTAATTGTCGGACAAAACACCCACCTGACTGTTGATTAGCTCATCTTCTATCCTTGCGTCGTTCTAATTGGCGGACAAAACACCCCACCTCACTGTTGATTAGCTCATCTTCTACCCTTCCGTCGTTCTAATTGGCGGACAAAGCACGCCCACCTCACCGTTGATTAGCTTATCTTCTATCCTTGCGTCGTTCTAATTGGCGGAAAAAACACCCACCTGACTGTTGATTAGCTCATCTTCTATCCTTGCGTCGTTCTAATTGGCGGACAAAACACCCCACCTCACTGTTGATTAGCTTATCTTCTATCCTTGCGTCGTTCTAATTGTCGGACAAAACACCCACCTCACTGTTGATTAGCTTATCTTCTATCCTTGCGTCGTTCTAATTGTCGGACAAAACACCCACCTCAATGTTGATTAGCTCATCTTCTATCCTTGCGTCGTTCTAATTGGCGGAAAAAACACCCACCTCACCGTTGATTAGCTTATCTTCTATCCTTGCGTCGTTCTAATTGGCGGACAAAACACCCCACCTCACTGTTGATTAGCTCATCTTCTACCCTTCCGTCGTTCTAATTGGCGGACAAAGCACGCCCACCTCACCGTTGATTAGCTTATCTTCTATCCTTGCGTCGTTCTAATTGGCGGAAAAAACACCCACCTGACTGTTGATTAGCTCATCTTCTATCCTTGCGTCGTTTTAATTGGTGGACAAAACACCCACCTGACTGTTGATTAGCTCATCTTCTATCCTTGCGTCGTTCTAATTGGCGGACAAAAAACTCCAACTCACTGTTGATTAGCTCATCTTCTATCCTTCCTACGTTCCAACTGGCTAACGAAGCGTCCCACCGCATTTATAGTATCATGCATAGACGATTTCTAGTCTTTTAAATTTCCACTTTTCAAGTTAGCCAAAAACACAATACTGTAGTTTAAATTCAGTATTCATTATTATCTCAAATACAGTTTCCGTTTATTAATTTTATTCACTATTGAGCCCTTAGTGTGTAGAAAGACTTAAATACTTGATTTTTAGACGTTCTAATTACACACAGCTAATTAATGCTCACTGCAGAAAGACTACTGCGAAGGTCGCATGAGCATAGTTGTCCACGTGAAGTTCGGCATCATCCTCATCATCATTCTATTTATCACAGTCGGCATGATTACCATTGCTAAATTTCGCATCGGCAAAGCCATGGCGGCCGTGCTGTTCGGGCTGTACATTGCGTTTCTAGTTTACGCATTTTTGCAGCAATTTCTGTGCAAGTACACCTGCTGATTACGGAGCTTGGAGCAATGGAAGTTATAAGTCGAAACTGCTGACGTCAACAGTAGCAAATCGATAATTGCTTTTCATGCTGCTGATGTCACTTTAACTTTTGTTAATTTTTTAATGCATTGTATAATATTTTAACAAACTGCTCTATAATTAACGGTCCGTTTACATCTGCTCAGTTACTAAAGACCTTACTGAGTAATTTTCCTGACCTCCATCAAACCTTATATGAGTTTTTGTCCTCCAAAAATACTTGTTTACAGCCAGCCAGAAGGTTACCTGGTTGCCTCCTAATTATAACTATTTTGACACATTTTATTCTCTTTCTCAAGTAAACAAGAATAAACAGAAATCAGCGGAATAAATTAGTATGGAGTAATTAAGGCGGATTATTATCCCATTTTTAGTAAATGACAACCAAACTCAATTAACACAATATACGCTCGTACGCTAGTAAGTTAAGAATTTCTGTTTTCGTTTACTAAAAGTAGTGAAAACATCGTAATTTTTCGATTTTATTGCCTAATATTCTAGCTCGAGGTCAATGGCAAATGAATTTTACATTGTTTAGTAGAAATTTAGCATTTTGTACTTTGGATAATACTAATCCTAGGTGCTGTGTTAGCGTCAATGACGAGTGATTTACACGTATGTACAAGTTCGTACAGACATCGAAGCCAACGAGTTGATGAATTCCTCAGCGGCAGCTCCTTCATCCGAACGATTCCATGGTCCCGCTGGTTCCTCGGCTGAAGCGGGATTTTTTAAAAGAGTATTTTGCACACACTGCTACTCAATTAGGAGTTATTCAGTAGTGAAATCAGAATTTGCTGGGACAAATTGTGGAAAAGGTGGGCTCGTACCTTGTGACTCGTCAATAGGACAGTTGCTTAGCCTGACGGGTTTGTCCAAATTCTGGAAATATATTAAAGAAGTGAAAGCAAATGTATAATTGTCTAAAAATGAAAGTACTCTGGAAAATCAGTAAAAAATTATCTAACCTGCACGACACCTCCGATTGGTGTCGTGGGAGCTGAGTAAGGATTTGCGCTGGCACATTCGCGTGACACGCAATCACCGTCTTGCAGTGCTGAGGACACTGATTGACGAGTTGCTGCATGTTGCCAGGATTCGGGAAAACTTATTTCATGTAATCCCCTTTTATGGATATTCTTGATCCTAGCAAGATCTTTTTTTCTATAAAAAAATCATGATTCAAAATTCTGATCCCATTCATAATTCCCATTCTGATCCCATTCATAATTCCCATTCTGATCCCATTCATTTTTCCCGTTTTGATCCCATTCATAATTCCCATTCTGATCCCATTCATAATTCCCATTCTGATCCCATTCATTTTTCCTATTCTGATCCCATTCATAATTCCCATTCTGATCCCATTCATTTTTCCCGTTTTGATCCCATTCATAATTCCCATTCTGATCCCATTCATTTTTCCCGTTTTGATCCCATTCATAATTCCCATTCTGATCCCATTCATTTTTCCTATTTTGATCCCATTCATAATTCCCATTCTGATCCCATTCATTTTTCCTATTCTGATCCCATTCATAATTCCCATTCTGATCCCATTCATTTTTCCCGTTTTGATCCCATTCATAATTCCCATTCTGATCCCATTCATTTTTCCTATTTTGATCCCATTCATAATTCCCATTCTGATCCCATTCATTTTTCCTATTCTGATCCCATTCATTTTTCCTATTCTGATCCCATTCATAATTCCCATTCTGATCCCATTCATTTTTCCTATTCTGATCCCATTCATAATTCCCATTCTGATCCCATTCATTTTTCCTATTTTGATCCCATTCATAATTCCCATTCTGATCCCATTCATTTTTCCCGTTTTGATCCCATTCATAATTCCCATTCTGATCCCATTCATAAATCCCATTCTGAACCCATTTCAGCCGAAGATTTTCTTACCAGCCGGCTTATCCCGTGCGGGGAAAATCTCCTCAGCTTCCTCCCCCGCCTCGCACCGCCGGCGCGGCCGCCCTCGCCGCCAGAGCCACCGACGCCACCGGCCTGGTCGCTCCCGTTGCCCCCTGACGCTGTCGGCTTCGCCTCTTCGACACCGCAGGCAGGCGATGGCGACTAACATCGGCACCGAGACGCCGAGCGTGGCCGTTACCATGGCAACCACAGCAACTAGGCTGGCGTCGGTTGCAACGGAATGCACGGACCAAGAGGAAAATGAAGATTTTTCAGATGGTGGCGGCGGCTCAACAAAGGCAACCTGGGGAAGCGATGGGTTAAATGTCAACCTTAACTCGATTAAGATTAAAAATTAACACACAAACAGCACACAAACCGCACACAAACAGCACACAAACAGCACACAAACCGGACACAAACAGCACACAAACCGGACACAAACCGGACACAAGCCGCACACAAACCGGACACAAACCGGACACAAATAGCACACAAACAGCACACAAACCACACACAAACCGGACACAAACCGCACACAAACCGGACACAAACCGCACACAAACCGGACACAAGCCGCACACAAACCGGACACAAACCGCACACAAACAGCACACAAACCACACACAAACCGCACACAAACCGGACACAAACCGGACACAAACAGCACACAAACCGGACACAAACAGCACACAAACCGGACACAAATGGTAAGACCAAACTCCTCACCTGCAGCATGGCATCGCTGGACATCGCTGGCTGTCCGCCATCCTCAGCAGTCAGGGTCAGCGCAAACAACCTGCTAAGCAATGTTTGCCGTTGAATTATCGACAGCTTCCGCAGCTTCAGGTCGCCCGTGTGTCGGTCAACTTCAAACAATCGGAGCCCGTCGTCGGGCTGAGCTGCGACCAGGCGGTAGGTGACTTCGCCGTTAACGCCAGCGTCCAAATCCTCAGCTAGCAGGCGAAGGATTGGCCGACCGTCTGGATGCTCCAGGCTGACGTTAACAACGCCGGTGGACGCCGCCAAGGCTGCCGGTTGCCGCCAGACCGGCCTGTTGTCGTTGAGGTCCAGCACGCGGACTCGAACTCGGGCAGTCGATTGGCCGCCAACGCCGCCGTCGTCGGCAACAATCTGGAGCCAATATTTTGCTCAAGAAATTTCTCAGGAAAATCATCAATAAAAATCTGCATTTTTCTTTCTTAGCAGCAGAAAACTTTTAACGAAATTCTACAAACCAATTTTTACTATGAAAATAGTAATAAATTAAAAAATCCATAGCAAATCGAAGATGACGGTTTCTTTGAAAGGTTTCTACTGCGATTTTGAAAAAAAGAATTTTTTCGAAACAACAATTTAATACATCTAAGAAACACATTTTTCATATTTTTTTACTAAATCATGTGTTTTGCCGTGTAACAAATATTAATTGAAAAATGGTTTGTTCTTCCTTGTTGAAAATTGTTTTCTAAGAAAATTTTTTAGCCTTCGAAAAATAAATTCGTTTCCTAGAAATCGGTGCAATTTAACAAAGCTGAATGCACACCAAACAGACCTAACCTGAAAGTCGTAAGCCGCTTTAACTTCGCGATCCAGCTGCCTCCGACCAGTCACCAGCCGTCCATCGTCGTCGACTTCAAAACTGTCGTCGACATCGCCAGCCAGCCGGTAGGCGACTCGCCGATTCGCCGGCTCAGCGTCGGCGTCAACAGCGGCAGCGACGCCCACCAGGCGGCCGGGCGGCGAGTTCTCCTCCGCGGCGAAGTTGAAAACGCCGTCAGACGAGGCGCCGACGAACTCCGGCTGGCAGTCGTTGACGTCGACGATTTGGACGACGACAGTGGCGGTGGCCGTGTGCCGGACGGGTTCGCCGAGATCGCTGGCGCAGACGGTGACGTTGACGAAGCCGGGGTCGCGGCCGGACTCGCGGTCGAAACTGCGCGATGCCTGCAACTCGCCGGTGCGCCCGTCGACCTCGAAGTCGGAGTTTGCCGGGCCGCCGCCGCCGCCGCACAGGCTGTACAGCAGCTCCGCGTTGCTGCCTTCGTCGGCGTCAGTGGCGATCAGGCGGACGACGACGCGGCCGGCCGGCTCGTTCTCTGCGAGTCGGGCCGACAAGGCGCTGCGCTCGAATACCGGCGGGGAATCGTTCTGGTCGGCGATTCGAATCTGATTGGGATTTTTTGGGATTTCATTTTTGAGATTCACATAGGGGTTCATAAGGTTCATAGATAGGGATCTATGAGTATTTAGCTCGAATCTGTAGACTTTTTAGACTCGGGATTGTACAATTTTTAGTTTGGAATATTTACATTCGAAAAAAGGATCTGTAGATTCTATAGATTGGGATCTGTAGATTCTATAGATTGGGACCTGTAGATTCTATAGATTGGAATCTGTAGATTTTATAGATTGGGATCTTTAGAGATTCTATAGATTGGGACCTGTAGATTCTATAGATTGGGATGTGTAGAGATTCTATAGATTAAGATCTGTAGATTCTATAGATTGGGATGTGTAGAGATTCTATAGATTGGGATCTGTAGATTCTATAGATTGGGATCTGTAGATTCTATAGATTGGGATCTGTAGATTCTATAGATTGGGATCTGTAGATTCTATAGATTGGGATCTGTAGATTCTATAGATTGGGATCTGTAGATTCTATAGATTGGGATGTGCAGAGATTCTATAGATTGGGATCTGTAGATACAATAGATTGGGATCTGTAGAGATTCTATAGATTGGGATCTGTAGATTTTATAGATTGGGATCTGTAGATTCTATAGATTGGGATCTGCAGAGATTCTATAGATTGGGACCTGTAGATTCTATAGATTGGGATCTGTAGATTCTATAGATTGGGATCTGAAGATTCTATAGATTGGGATCTGTAGATACTATAGATTGGGATCTGTAGAGATTCTATAGATTGGGATCTGTAGATTTTATAGATTGGGATCTGTAGAGATTCTATAGATTGGGATCTGCAAAGATTCTATAGATTGGGATCTGTTGATTCCATAGATTGGGATGTGTAGAGATTCTATAGATTGGGATCTGTAGATTCTATAGATTGGGATCTGTAGAGATTCTATAGATTGGGATCTGAAGATTCTATAGATTGGGATCTGTAGATTCTTTAGATTGGGATCTGAAGATTCTATAGATTGGGATCTGAAGATTCTATAGATTGGGATCTGAAGATTCTATAGATTGGGATCGGTAGATACTATAGATTGGGATCTGTAGAGATTCTATAGATTGGGATCTGTAGATTTTATAGATTGGGATCTGTAGATTCTATAGATTGGGATCTGCAGAGATTCTATAGATTGGGATCTGAAGATTCTATAGATTGGGATCTGAAGATTCTATAGATTGGGATCTGTAGATACTATAGATTGGGATCTGTAGAGATTCTATAGATTGGGATCTGTAGATACTATAGATTGGGATCTGTAGAGATTCTATAGATTGGGATCTGTAAGGATTCTATAGATTGGGATCTGTTGATTCCATAGATTGGAATGTGTAGAGATTCTATAGATTGGGATCTGTAGATTCTATAGATTGGGATCTGTAGATTCTATAGATTGGGATCTGTAGATTCTATAGATTGGGATCTGTCGAGATTCTATAGATTGGGATCTGTAGATTTTATGGATTGGGATCTGTAGATTCTATAGATTGGGATCTGTAGATACTATAGATTGGGATCTGCAGAGATTCTATAGATTGGGATCTGTAGAGATTCTATAGATTGGGATCTGTACAGATTCTATAGATTGGGATCTGTAAAGATTCTATAGATTGGGATCTGTAGAGATTCTATAGATTTGGATCTGTAGAGATTCTATAGATTGGGATCTGTCGAGATTCTATAGATTGGGATCTGTAGAGATTCTATAGATTGGGATCTGTAGAGATTTTTATAGATTGGGATCTGTAAAGATTCTATATATTGGGATCTGTAGATTCCATAGATTGGGATCTGTAGATTCCATAGATTGGGATCTGTAGAGATTCTATATATTGGGATCTGTAGATTCTATAGATTGGGATCTGTAGAGATTCTATAGATTGGGATCTGTAGAGATTCTATATATTGGGATCTGTAGATACTATAGATTGGGATCTATAGATTCAATGGATTGGGATCCGTAGAAGTTCTATAAATTGGGATCTGTAGATTCCATATCTGTAGATGTTAAAGCTTAGGATGTCTAGTTTTTTTACATTAACATCAGCGAATGTCCATTGCGTTTTGTATGTTATTAAATTGGGAATCGTAGTGTTGATTAGTGCAATAGAATTAGTATTTTCCCGATTTGGGAAAACGAAATCAGCAGACACACAGCTGGACCTTTAGCAGCCGCTCGGCCAGGAGATTCGGCGAGCCGTTGTCGTTGCACACGACCCTGACGCTGACAACTGCTGGCGGCGGCTCCGATTCCCGATCGAATCGGCGACTCGTCACCAGGCGGAATTGGCCGCGAGCTGCTTTGAACAGCGGCAGCAGCCCGAAGTCGGACTGGGGCTCGGAGAGGCAGGTCGTTCGCTGCTGCTGCGGCGACTGATCGGATCTGACGGATGGCGTGACCGGGAGATGCTGATAATGATGCTGATGATGATGATGACTGATGATGATGATGATGATGATGATGATGATGATGATGATGATGATGATGATGTTGATGATGATGATGTTGATGATGATGATGATGATGATGATGATGATGATGATGATGATGATGATGATGATGATGATGATGATGATGATGATGTTGATGATGATGATGATGATGATGATGTTGATGATGATGATGATGATGATGATGATGATGATGATGTTGATGATGATGATGATGATGATGATGATGATGATGATGATGATGGTGATAATGACGATGATAATAATGATGATGATGATGATGATGATGATGATGAGGATGATGATGGTAATGGTAATGGTGATAATGATGATGATGATGATGATGATGATAATGATAATGATTATGATGATAATGGTAATGATGATGAAGATGATGATGATGTTGGTGATAATAATGAGGAGGATAATGATACTAGCAGTGATACTAATGATTATGATTATGACTATCTAGCTTCATCGACTCGCCCACCTTTCGTCAGCGTCGCTGACATCCAACGACGCCACCAGGGTGTTCACTGGCGCGTTCTCGGCCACCTCAAGCCGGTCCGGATCGGAGCCGATGCCCATGACGGAGATCACTGGCGGGTTGTCGTTCTCGTTGATGAGCTCCACCTGCAGCAGAATTGGCTCTGTCTGTTTTTTAATTTGAACTATAGAAATTTTTTATTAAGGAATTTTTTTTAGATTGTAAATTATTATACGGTCAAAAGCTGAATACTGTAGTTGGCAAAAACGTTTTTCAGGGCATCAAAATGCTCTCCCGTGAGCACAATATCAATGCAGCAGGTTTTGTCAGGCCTGTCATCTGACCCCTTTGATCTATCCCCAGTTGACAGGATCCCCAGGATTAAGGGACGCGGCACTGCTCCAGGAGGAGGAGGCGGCTGACAACTTCTCAGATTTCAAACGTAAGCCGAAGCACAAGTGTGTCACTGACCTGCCTACTGCATGGAAAATATTTGATCCGAACGCACCGGGCTATCTCTATGTTGATGTCGCACAGATTGTCACCTTCTGTTTTCACCTGTTAGTCATTTCAGTCACGCACCAAGCGTTAGCTTTCCTGTTCTTACTTGTCCATTGCTTTTTTGTGACGATGGAGTCAGTTATAGCCGGAACGATAAAAATAAAAAATAAATAATAGTGCCAAGAATTTTATGCATAGGTATAATTGTAATGATAATGATAATCACAAAAAAATTCCGGATGAAAATAATGACAAAAATATTTTGATATTGATAATAATGTCAATGCTGCTGCTGATGACAATGATGATAATAAAGATGATGATGATGATGATGATGGTGATAATGATAGTGATGATGATGATGATGATGATGATAATAAAGATGATGATGATGATGATGATGATGATAATGATAGTGATGATGATGATGATGATGATGATGATGATGATGATGATGATGATGATGATGATGATGATGATAATGATAGTGATGATGATGATGATGATGATAATGATGATGCTGATGGTGATGATGATGATGATGATGATGATGATAATGATGATGATGACTATCTATCATTAGAGAAATCAAACCAATTCGTCCCTCACTGGCTCACCTCTACGACAGCCTCGTCGCTGTGCCGGCCGTCACTGACGCTCACTGGCATGCGGTATCGCCGTCGAGTTTCAAAATCAAGTCGCTTGGCCGGCGCCACGGCGCCGCTAATGGGGTCGATTTGGAATGCGGCCGCCGTGTCGGAGTCGGCGCCGACGCCCAACCGATAGACTAGTCGATCGCCGGCGTCGGCGTCAACGGCGGCCAGGCGGAGAAACCGGCGGCCAACCGGGTGCAGCTCGGACAGGCGGACCCGACTCTGGACGCTGCCGTCAACGAACCTCGGCGGATTGTCGTTGAGATCGACGACGCTAACCAGCACGGTCAGGGTGCCGGTCAGAGGGACGGGCCTGCCGCCGTCGATGGCTAGAATGACGAGCCGGTGTCGCTTCGGCTGATCAGCGGCGTCGTAGTCGAGATCGGCGAGCAGCTCCAGCCGCGGCGGCGACGACGACGACTCGCTGCTGCCCGCTGCCAGGCGGAACCGGCCGTTGGCGCTGTCGGCCAGCTGGTAGCTCCGCGTGGTGTTGTCAGGCGGCTGGTCGGGGTCAGCGGCCGGCGGCAGCGTCAGGCTGGTGCCCACCGGGCTGTGCTCCGCCACGCTCAGCCTCGTGATCAGCTCCGCGCTGTTATTGTTGACGCCGTCAAGTCCCGGCGACAGCCGCCAACTCGGCGGATTGTCGTTAATGTCGACGACGGGAAAGTCGACGCGGACAACGGCGAGAAGCTGGCCAGCTGATGGCGAAGATGAAGGAGACGACGATGCGGGGCGTTCGACGACGGTGAAAGTCAGGCTCAGCTGGCAGCTGGCGGCGACCGCGGCCTCCTGACTGCAGCAGGTGCCGACCTCCTGGCAGAGGGACTCGCGATCGACCTGTCAGATTGAGGGATTCGCTTCAAAATTGGCTGCCGAGTGTCTGTTAGTTTCCTTCCCTGCCTTCATCCAGTCACCTCTCTCCCTTCATGTCACCACCTTAACGTGTCATCTCATTACATTCTGCCTTCATTTTCCATCCTTTCATCTCATCCCCTTTTGTCTTTGTTTTCCCTCCCTTCATCCTCTCACCACCCTGGCCTCCCAGCCGACCCACCCGCTGAGCCAGCGCCAGCTCTCCAGTTCGGGGATCACGAAGCCGAAAGTACCGCCTGCCGCTGCCGGAATTCCACAGCCGGAACTGACAGCTGACGCAGTTCAACACCGCGTCAGCATCCTGACGGTTGGCATCGTCGAGCTGCCGCCGGCAGAGCTGGCGAATGTTGGCCACCTTTGTGCCGAGTGGCAGCTCCTCGACCAGCGGGTGGCTCAGCCGGATGGCTCGCCGCGTTGACGATGAAGCTCCGGAAGCTGCCGTCAGCAGCAGGCTGATCCACACGATGAGGCGCATTAGAAATTCGCACTGGAGATCTTGGAGAGTTCGAGTTGGGAAAAATACTAGCGGCACACAAATTGTTACCATGCAGAAGTCGAGACGGGATGTTTTATACGGCAACGAGAGGCAGCTGGACTAACGTGCGATTTCTGTTTTTCTTCCTAGCTACTTTTGATTGCCAACACGACGGCTTGTGCGACCAGTTTGTTGCCGGGCAAATCGCACGTTGGTGTGCTACTGGAAATTTGGCACTGTGAATTCTCCCTAGGATTTGGATCCGCAGTTGTAGGTCTAACCCAAAGGATTTTTTAATAAAAGGCAGTCCATCTATCTATATATCTATCTATCTATCTATCTATCTATCTATCTATCTATCTATCTATCGATCTATCTATCTATCTATCTATCTATCTGTCTATCTGTCTATCTATCTATCTATCTATCTATCTATCTATCTATCTATCTATCTTTCTATCTATCTATCTATCTATCTATCTATCTGTCTATCTATCTTTCTATCTATCTATCCATCTATCTATATATGTATCTATCTATCTATCTATCTATCTATCTATCTATCTATCTATCTGTCTATCTGTCTATCTATCTATCTATCTGTCTATCTGTCTATCTATCTATCTATCTATCTATCTATCTATCTATCTTTCTATCTATCTATCTATCTATCTATCTATATATCTATCTATCTTTCTATCTATCTATCTATCTATCTATCTATCTGTCTATCTATCTTTCTATCTATCTATCCATCTATCTATATATGTATCTATCTATCTATCTATCTATCTATCTATCTATCTATCTATCTATCTATCTGTCTGTCTATCTATCTTTCTATCTATCTATCCATCTATCTATATATCTATCTATCTATCTATCTATCTATCTATCTGTCTATCTATCTATCTATCTATCTATCTATCTATCTATCTGTCTATCTGTCTATCTATCTATCTATCTATCTATCTATCTATCTATCTATCTATCTATCTGTCTATCTATCTTTCTATCTATCTATCCATCTATCTATATATGTATCTATCTATCTATCTATCTATCTATCTAGCTATCTATCTATCTATCTGTCTATCTATCTATCTATCTATCTATCTATCTATCTATCTGTCTATCTATCTATCTATCCATCTATCTATATATCTATCTATCTATCTATCTATCTATCTATCTATCTATCTATCTATCTGCCTATCTTTCTATCTTTCTATCTATCCACATATATATGGACAGATAGCAATAGTAGGAACCAACATTTCTACTTTTAGTCTTGACACTTTCGAATGCTAAATCTAAATAATAATTATATTTATTGGTATTCTTGTACTAGGAGTGCCATTTAAACAAGAGGTAAACAATTAAGACAGTAAAATAGTGCTTTCTAGAGAGCTAAAACTTCATGAAGTTCCTCAGTCAACAACTTGCCTCCAACCTACATTAACGAGGCAGTTTGCCGCAGACCAGTAACAAGAGAATCTGCAGCCCATGCAAATCATAATAAAACTACGAGCGTATGGCCCTCCCAGACTGTTAGGAGTCGTAAAAATCTAGTTGCTAAGCTACGAGCTGGTTAACATTGTTCCAGAAGAAAAAAACGCATTTTTATGACCGCAAGTGTTCTTCCGCCTCTTGTTTTACTTCTGTCAGGAACTAGCATTCCCGTGTCAATTAGGCAGTCTTTCCCTGTCTGGATGTCGAATCTTAACTACCTGAGCCACTTCATCTATTTTATATCACTTAACTGTGCATGCTGCAGATTTGAAACTTTCATTGTTTTCTTGTGGAGTTTTGAAAGCGCGAAAAATTGATTTACGTCACATATCGTTGGTGTTTAAAGCGTCGGATGAAAATTGCTTTCTTTCTTGGAAAAAAACGGCCGGTATTCCAAATTGAGAAAAAGAAGTCACTAGTTACTCCTAGTTAGCACCTATCAATCATCTTGATAGCGTTAGCTAACTTTCTTTTTCTCAATTACCAAGTTGATGGTTAACAGGTATGAGCAGCGGCCCTGGGAATTCGTGACTGATTGTTTCCAACTGACATCGGCGCACTGATTTTTTTGGCCCCTTGATGTCCCGCGTTCGTGATAAATATTATCTTGGGAAAAAATAGCTAGAAATCTATCCTAGCCTTAAGAAGTTGCTGGTTTAGTTATAAAAAATCCTTGTGTGGACAATTTTCCACCCCAGCAAGTGTCAATAATTGTGGCATGGGAAAAGTATTCGTCAAAAAAGCCTGTTTGTTGTGATTAGAGCCAAAGTTTTAGCAACATCAAGCAAGTGAACGAACGAGGCAAAAATAATGAGCAGTAAACATAACAGTCTGAACTTACTGCCCACAAATTTCAAGGATTATTATGCAGAGGGATTGAAATTGGATACGATGAGTCCGTGGGATGTAGCTGCTTGACCGGCAACGCATAGGCCAGCAACAACAAATCGACATTGCTCAATGAGGATCGATTGGCTATTAGTATTGTAGTAAATAAGGGCCACTTCAGTATCTAGACGGCTGCTTGTTGCTTAATAATTCGTTTGAGCTGCATCGCTTCAGCTTTATATTTTTATCTAGATAGATAAATAGATAGATAGGTGGATAGATAGATAGATAGATAGATAGATAGGTGGATAGATAGATAGATAGATAGATAGATAGGTAGATAGATAGATAGATAAATAGATAGATAGACAGATAGATAGATAGATAGATAGATAGACAAATGGATAGATAGAAAGATAGATAGATAGATAGATAGATAGGCGTATAGATAAGTTGTAGAGACAGATTGGCGCACAAAGAGAAAAGACGAGAAGAGACCAGAACAAACGGGCAGCGAAACAGACAGGCTGCTCACTCACCTTATGTGCTGCAGGCGAGTATAAAAAATCCGGAGGAGCTGCCGCGAAGGCGTCAAAGCGGGTGGGTCGCAGCCAGACGCCAGTAAAAGCAGCGAGCGGAACAGCTGACAGACAAGCAGCAACAGGCCGGCTTTGAACTCCCCCCTCTGCTGTTCCCCTATGCGAGGCCCTGACGGCTAACACAAGGCCAGCTGTTTTAGGACCGACCGCTTAAGACGCTCATTAGAGAGACGCAAACTGTTTGGCTTTACCTGACCCAGCGAATCAGGCACGGGAGAGACGCCGAGGCGATTGGCTTGTCGGAATGAGGCACAAGCAAAGCAACAGGGAAAGAAAGCTGCGTAGCGTCTGTCTGCAGGCATCTCCTGTTCTACTTGACCATTTAAAGCAGTTTCTGACAGCCAAGCCGTCAGTCTGTCTGCTTTTAAGTTCAGTCTATCGTTAAGAAATTTCCTATATTATAGAAACTTCTCACGCGCTACTACTGGATATCGATGAAGCTCAGTAGTATGATCAGCAAAAAACACCAAGGCCAAAATAAAATACGAACAGTGTTCTCCCCTGTATTTCATATTTTATTAGAAAAATAACTGTGACCTTTTTTAACCTGCGATGCCTGTGGACTAAATTTTATTAGAAATTATGGGTTTAAAATGTTTTTGCAGTCGGGACTTAGATGAATATCAGCGTTCGCGAATTATGTATACACAGGATGCAATAAGAAACTGGCTTACTTGTCGGTTATGTGCATATAAATAAGCGCATTATTTAAAAAATAATTGAATGAAAAAAGTTCACACTAAGCAATTAGCAGATAAATGCTTTTTTTCCTAAGAAATTATGAATGAACTTTAAATTGTTGATCAAGCATTAGAAAGTACATTTCATAATGCTATGATTAAAAAAACTAAAACGAGTGCATTTGAAAAAATTATATACTATTAGCAGTAGTAAAAACCGGTTGATGCATTCAAATTTCTACCCTAATCTTCATAAAAAACAGTGTAGATTAAAGATTAGTTCAGCACCCCTAATATGATTGAAAAATAATTTACAAAAAATGGTTTAGAATGTTACTTTAACTACACATTAGACTAGTAGGATAAAGTAGGGTGTGAAATATATTGTTCTCGTTTTGACCGATTCACCAAACCCCGTTTCCGCGCATTCAAAATGTACCTAACTAACCCCACTTTTTAACAAGGGTCACACCTTAATTTCCTATCCACACCAACCCCCTGCTTTCCTATCCGCACCAACCCCCTGCTTTCCTATCCGCACCAACCCCCTGCCTTTCTATCCACACCAACCCCCTGCTTTCCTATCCGCACCAACCCCCTGCTTTCCTATCCACACCAATCCCCTGCTTTCCTATCCACACCAACCCCCTGCTTTCCTATCCGCACCAACCCCCTGCTTTCCTATTCACACCAACCCCCTGCTTTCCTATCCACACCAATCCCCTGCTTTCCTATCCACACCAACCCCCTGCTTTCCTATCCGCAACAATAACTACTTTCGTATCTTTTAATAATTTTTTTATAACCCCAAAAATTTTGATTCGCAATTAATAACGAATCTAAATGCAAATTTTACAAATGAAATTTTACTCGAAAATTAACATGATTAAGATGAAGTGCAGTTTCCCTTTAAGTAGCTGATTTTAATGCACATTAAAAAAGTCAATCAAACACACGCTCACACGCTCTCGTTATATTCGTACCTAAAATAGTTCACAGGCATTAAAAAACCTTTTGCTCAAGCGATACGCTTGCGGAGTCAAACAACTTGCAGGCTTCGACGTGTCAGCCGACGCTGCTGTCCAGACATTCGCCGATTGTTCTCGTCGGCAGCGACGCCTTCCATAAGCGAGTCGGCGACGGTGGCGGCAGCTACGGGCGGCCAACCGGCCTGCCGATTGGCCTCCAGCTCGGCGAATTTCCGACGCGCATCAACAATGCCGGCCTCAACGCCGGACCAGGCGGCGTGAAGCTCGGCGGCCGGCGCCGAAGAAGTTGCTAATTTGGCCTCGAATGCCGGCAGAGTGTCGCGTAACAGCTCGCCGGCCGAGGCCAGGGCGGCGGCCAGGTCAGACCGGAGCAGCTGCGGCACCGCCTCGCTGACGGATACCTGCCGTTAACGGAGGAGGGCATTCAGCGGGGATTGTCTACAGATTGAGAAGCTGTCCAGGGCGATTCTCTATGGATAGAAGAGCAGTTCATGAGCGATTCTCTATGGATAGAAGAGCATTTCATGAGCGATTCTCTATGGATAGAAGAGCAGTTAATGAGCGATTCTCTATGGATAGAAGAGCAGTTCATGAGCGATTCTCTATGGATAGAAGAGCAGTTCATGAGCGATTCTCTATGGATAGAAGAGCAGTTCATGAGCCATTCTCTATGGATAGAAGAGCAGTTCATGAGCGATTCTCTATGGATAGAAGAGCAGTTCATGAGCGATTCTCTATGGATAGAAGAGCAGTTCATGAGCGATTCTCTATGGATAGAAGAGCAGTTAATGAGTGATTCTCTATGGATAGAAGAGCAGTTCATGAGCGATTCTCTATGGATAGAAGAGCATTTCATGAGCGATTCTCTATGGATAGAAGAGCAGTTAATGAGCGATTCTCTATGGATAGAAGAGCAGTTCATGAGCGATTCTCTATGGATAGAAGAGCAGTTCATGAGCCATTCTCTATGGATAGAAGAGCAGTTAATGAGTGATTCTCTATGGATAGAAGAGCAGTTAATGAGCGATTCTCTATGGATAGAAGAGCATTTCATGAGCGATTCTCTATGGATAGAAGAGCAGTTAATGAGTGATTCTCTATGGATAGAAGAGCAGTTCATGAGCGATTCTCTATGGATAGAAGAGCATTTCATGAGCGATTCTCTATGGATAGAAGAGCAGTTCATGAGCGATTCTCTACGGATAGAAGAGCATTTCATGAGCGATTCTCTATGGATAGAAGAGCAGTTCATGAGCGATTCTCTATGGATAGAAGAGCAGTTGATTGCACTCGACAGGAAAGCGGCTCAATGGACTGGGACCTAAGAAAACTTTATAAACAAAAAAAGAACTTTATAGGAGAAAAAATGTTGACACCTCTTTCCAATCGTCAATAAGAAAGCGAAGCAGCTCCCACTGCTGGTGCAGCAGCATGCGATACTTTCGAACGGCCTCCTCGGTCTCCTCCGCATCCTCGTCGGCCTCTTGAACGTCGCAGAACAGGGTTCGCCAGACAGCCTGCGGCGAAGTGCCGTCGTCGGCAGCCGGCTGAGTTAGCCTAGGCGGTCGCCGAGGCGAATCAGCCGCTAAAGAATTGCCGGGCAGGCAGCAGATGCTGTGCCGGCCGGCAGCAGACCGACGCCCGCGCGGCCTCGAATCAATCATGGGCGAGTTCAATATGGCCAGACAGCGCAGCTCCGGGTCCTTAATTCGCAGCAGGTCCGTTGACTTTCTAGCCACCGGAACGCGTCTAGGCTTGGAGGTCTGGCTGCGATGCTGCGACTGCTGCGGCTGCTGCGACGTTGGCGGCGGCGCCGGGGTCGAGAAGCGAACCCCCAAGCCAGGCGATTGGAAACTGTGCTGCGGCAGCTGCTGCTGCTGCTGGCGGACATAGCTGGCTTGCGATGTGGCCAGTTTGAGCAGCGCGGGCGAGCTGGCCTTCCCCATTGGATCCCGTTGCGGGGTTATTGTGCCAGAATTTGATCGCCTGCTGATTGGCATTTTAGTACCGATTGACGATGCCTGCAAGGTAATGAAAGAGTGACTATCATATATACTAAATCTTTACTAAAATTGATGCTTTGCAACTGGCACCAACTTAGCCATTTGATTTCTTGCCTTGTTTACTAGAAGTTGGACTAAATAATTCAACTATTCAAAGATTGTTCAGAGGAAGAAATTACAGCAATAGTTTACAATTTTTCATTCCATTAAGTTCTTAAAAGTTGTAAGCCTAAAAAACTAAATATCAGTTTGAGACATTTGAAGCATTTGTAATATTTATTACTAATAACAAGTATCAATGATCTGATTTTATTCATGCTGAAGCCACAATTAGTCCCAACAATTTATTATAAAAAACAAGCAAATTCCCATAGTTGGATATTTTATAGTTTTTTAAGTTTTCTAAAGTGGAAGTTGAAGTTATACTAAGCCATAAGGTAGTCAAAATGATTATAAAATACCGTCTCCTATCACACAAAAATTGTTTGTGCCATGCATAGAAATTTTTTTTGAATACTTAAATTTGAATCATTGCAAGTATTATATTCTTTATGTCTTAAATATTGTTTTAATAATATTTTGTCTAAGTATAAAAAACAAGTAAACCAAGCAATTGCAAGATGTTATTATACAAGAAAATACAAAAATTCAATAGTGTTCAGTGGTTAAGTTATTTAGCCATTTGGTTTAGCTTACACTGTAGCAAAAAAAGAAAGCTCAAATTTTTTACCCTAGTATCCATGTAAAAATTTTGGAATCACCGAGACATATCTAATGGTTAAATATGAGCATGTTACTCTTTAAAAAACTATCCAAAGTCAAAAGCAGCATTATTATCAAACCATATAATACTCCAACATACATGCACAACCTGAGTGATTGGATGATGCAACTTAGTTTTAACAAAAAATTTTTCAAATATAGTTGCAAGGACCTTAGCTAAAATTTTAAAGTCAAGACTCAGGGTATCATTATAAAAATGAGGCTTTTCATGATAAATACAGTAAAGTTGGATAGTAGCCATTTTGTTAAGAACCATATGATAGTTAAGTAACAAATTATTTAGTCTAAGTCTCATTCAATGCATATGCACATGGATCTACTCCAACTTGAACCTGCAACATAGCATACATTAATGATTAATGGTACTTGCATATTTTTCATGTACATGGCACTTGGTCATTTGAAGATAGCTAAACTCCTTAGGCCTACCTAGGAGGCACATGCTGCAACACTAAACATGGCTAGTGTCCCAGGAGCACCTTATCTGGTATTAGTAGTGAGCCTACTATTCAAAGGAGGCCAAACTCTTTTGCTACTAAGCCAAGTAGGGGCCTAACTATTAGATAGATACTTAAAACACTTTTTACTAGCTATATATTGCAGCTGCCTTCATTGTGGCCAAGTGACCTTGGCAAATTTTGCATCCCACCATTTGAACTTCTTTTAATAATAGACTCTGTGACTTTTAGCAAATTCAGGAATAAATCTTTTTTATAATACAATCTTGTATTTTTAATCCCTAAGATATATAACAGAAATAAATCTCCCAATTAGCTAGAAAATCTTTTTAATAAATTATTGCTACAATTATCAAAAAAATTTAGTCTGGGTTGTAGCAATGGTTTCCAGCTATTTTGTCTGCTACCTTTTTGTCTGCTGGGCAGCCGAAGTTGCAAACCATTTTGTCTGCCATGCAGCCAATAGGAGTGAACTGAACTAGAATGAAAGGGGTCGAGAGGGATTGTTTTTAGGCAGACAAAAGCATGGATTTTTATCTGTTAAATAGGCCTAATGGCTGTTAGGCTCTATAAGTGACATTCATGTATATTGTGGATTTCGACAGACAAATGCACTGGTGTGCCTGGCCTGGTCTGGACTTCATGCCATCATTACACCATTCAATTTCCGAAGATCAATATTTAGAATCACATGCCTCTAAAATAATAAAATTATCTCATATATTCAGCTTGCTCCTATTGGTTAAGGTCAGCAGACGAGTTCTTAAATACTAAAAACCACTTCGTCTGCTGAGCAAATGACTTGGCAGCAGACAAAATGACTGGCACCTGTAGCAATAGGGCATAAAATTTTCTATTTAGGCATTTAATTTTTTAGAATATAATCTTATAATAAATTACTGCTACAATTATCAAATATAATGCAAAGTTTAGGTATTAGCAGTAAGGCATCAAATTTGCTTTATAATCTAGGCCATTTAACAATTCCATTATTAATAGGCCCAATTTCTTAGCTTATTATTCTACTTCTACTAATCTTTGGTAATCTTTCCTACTTGCTACACTTTTTCTTGTACTCTCCTCAAAATTTTATATTTACACCACCCATCTTAAAACTTATCCCTTTGATTTTTCACCTTTCCCCTTCAATTTTGTGACTTACAAGTACTCCCTCAATTTTGTGACTTACCCCTTTGATTTTGCAACTTACCCCTTCAATTTTGTGACTTACTCACTTACCTTGGTCAGTCACCAAATCAGTTGGCCAGATGAGCCAACATGGCTAACTATTGTGCATGCATGCATGCATACATGCACAATACCTAGCCAATCTAGCTAGCTAAAATTGGAAAGATAAGTTGTAAAGTTGGTCAAAATTGGGGAGGTAAATCACAAAATTGGTCAAAATTATGGAACTAAGTTGCAAAGCTAGTCAAAATTATGGAGGTAGGTCACAAAATTGGGGAGGTAAGTTGCAAATTTGGTGGTGTAGGTCACAAAACTTAAGTAGCCTAATGAATGAAATTTTGCAAAAATTATATTGCAAAAAATGAGGTATTACTAAATGGAGTACTTATAGGCACGGCAGCCGTGTCGATAATGCGGCAGCTTAAAGACATGGCGGCCATGTCTATAATTTAATAGCATAAAGATACAGTGGCCATTTTAATAATTTAGTCAGCTAAAAGACACGGTGGCCATGTCTAATGTGATGTTGGAGCTTATTAACACAGATAATTTAGAGACACGGCCGCCGTGTCTATAAGCTCCAATATTATAGACACGGCGGCCATGTCTGTAAGTATGGTCCTGGTTAGAACTTGCAGACACGGCTGCCGTGTCTATAAGCTTTTGCATTATAGTTATAGACACAGCCGCTGTGTCTCTAAGTGTGGCGATTACTAAAAGGTGGCTAATGGGACCCTTTTTGCTCCTTCAAAATTTTTCTAATATAAGTTGCAATTGCAAATTTTGTTACAATTTTGCAACTGGGCACAAAAATCTGATTAAAAATCTTCACGCTGCAATTCCAATAGCACCGAGACCTAGCTTAATCAGCAAAAACCCAGACTTTGGCTTTAGCTAGACTGTTTGCAGTACAGCAGTATTAGAAAACCACTTTAAAAATAACTTTGGACAGCAACTAGTTCCAAAAATTGATTTTTTTACGTCAGTAGAGGCAAAACTTGTATATAGAAACCAAGGGCCTCTTCATATTGCTGGTTCGAAAAACCGAACAGGTTCGGAACTGGTTCGAAGCTCTTCATAGCTATCGATGGTTCTGTTTTTCGAACAAGGTTCGGAACTAGGTTCTGGTTCTGGAACATGGTTCGAGAAAATTTCTCGAACCGACACAGAATAATTAGTTTGAGGACCACTTTTTACGCGCTTTAAAATTCGAAAAATAGTTTTACGGCTCAAAGTCATAGACAGAAAATATTTACTGATAATTCATTAAATTACATGCTTTTTAGATGTATGTAAAGGTTATAATGCACTCGTTCTGTTCGGTGCTCTTCATTTTCCTATCCATTCTGGTTCTGGAATCAGAATTATTCTGGTTCTAGAACCGATTGTCGTCATGGGCGCGTCTAGGGGGGGGCCAGGGGGGGCCATGGCCCCCCCATCAGGACCCTTGGCCCCCCCGTTGGCCCCCCCCAATTATAGTGATCGACCAAAATTTTGATAAGCTTTAGTTTGGGCCAGGGGGCTGAGCTGAGCATTGCATGTTAAAGGCCAGAAAGGGAGAGGAAAATGGTATAGACATAACACTAACATGAGAGATGCGTTAGGGGCCAGGGGTGTATACATGTAGTAGCAATTAACAGTAGCAAATGGGGGATAGACAGTGGGGCTGGGCTTTAGGGGAGGGGAGGGCTGAGGGCCCCAGAGGGCTGACCTACAAATCGATATGCTGACCAAGAGGAGAGAGAGAGAGAGAGAGAGAGAGAGACCAGACCAGCCCTGTACATTGATTGTAACCTCCATGGGGGAGAGAGAATTCAGCACATGTAGTAAATAGTAAACAGTAATGTACATGTAAATAATGCACTTAGTCTTAGTGCACTATATAGTTTGTGATCTCGCTCTTGATCTCACATAGCTACATTCATTTCTACACAGCGAGTGACTCCCAGTCCCAGTGCTGTTTGCCAGTTTACATGTATATAAAGCCACACAGCAAGCAATCAAATCCACTACCTTAATAACTTAATTCCTTCATATCACAGAATTTGCTATTAAAATTAGTCTAATTTTAAACCTAATGCCAATGCAAAGCCAGTAAAAGCAAAGCTGCATTGCGCATGGATATTCGGAGCTTTTTAAAAAGACCATCTTCGGCATCTTTGAGTACAAGTTTAACTTCCCCAGCACAAGAGCAAGAAGAAATTGAAGAAGCAACAACAAATTTTGATGAGAGCACCCTCACTGTCACTGAGAAAAGACAAAGACTTAATCAACAAAACATCCCAAGCTCTGCAGCCTCTGCTCAACAGGATGAACTACTAGGCAATCAAGCTGGCCAGCCAAATCCAGATGAGCATCTTGTTCTTGAGCAAGAAATTGGAACCAGTGAATCAAATGTGCTTGGCAATCCAGCAGAAAGTTTAAGCTCTAATTGCAATAATGGCAATGGCAATGCCACTAATCCGGTACTTAATACAAGTGATCTATCACAAAATAAGGGGGATTCTCCTTGTCAGCCTCTTTTGAGAAGTTATCCAAAGACGCTTGCAAATTTGAATGGTAAGTGTAGACTTGTACAACAATACTATACATCTATACATAACTCATTTTTCCTTTCATATTTGCTTGTGACAAATGTGGGATTAATTATAGTTTTTATCAATGCTATTTATTGTTATATACGAGCTATTATTACGAGTAGCTAACCCACGTAACATTGATTTTAGGAGCCGATGGCCAACCTAAGCAGAATCAAAGATCCCGATCATTTCAACTGGCATGGTTTGATGCTTACAAATGGTTGGAGTACTCCCAAGTAAAAGACGCTGCATTCTGCTTTGCTTGTCGGCACTTCTCACCGCCGCACTTGCAAGAAGACGCATTCACCACTCAGGGATTTCGAAACTGGAAAAAGGCTCAGGGTCAAGACTCTGGATTCAAGAAGCATGCTAAGTCTCAATGCCACATCTTGGCAATGCAAGCTTGGAGTGACTACAAGGCTATAAAAAGCAAAGAAGGTACAGTTTTGCAACTGCTTGACTCTGCTTACAAAGCAAAAGTGGCAGACAATCGGCATTTTATTAAATGTGTTGGTGAAATTTTGCGACTAACCGGAACTCAGAACATTGCCCAAAGGGGACATCGAGAAGATGACGAGCAGATTAATCCAGGAAACTTTAAAGCCATTTTAAAGCTCATCAGCAACTACGATGAAGTTGTAAAAAGAAAGACCACTAATCAGCAAAAGAATGCAAAGTATACTAGTGATACCATTCAAAATGAGATCATTGACATTCTAGCTGATATGGTTCACGAAGACATTGCAAAGGACATCCAGGAAGCAAAGTACTTCTCTGTAATTGTTGACGAAGCAAAGGACATTTCTAAGACCGAAATGATCTCTTTAATCATTCGATTTTACAAGCATGATTTCGGAATCGAAGAGGTATTTATGGAATTCAAAGCAGCTTCTGGGTTATCTGCTCAGTCCCTAGCGAATTCACTTTTGGAAAGCCTTCAAAAGCATGGCTTGGACACTGGATTTTTAGTTGGGCAAGGTTATGATGGAGCATCTGTAATGAGTGGAGTGCAAAATGGTCTCCAGAAACTAATTCGAGACAAGGCTGAGCTTGCAGTTTATGTACACTGTTATGCACATTGTTTGAATCTATGCCTTGTTGATGCCTGTAAGTCAGTGCCAGAGATCGTGGACTTTTTCTCTCTTGTTCAGAAGCTGTACTGCTTTATGTCCAACTCAGTAGTCCACCCTCAGTTTATCGAGCAGCAGAAGCAGCTATATCCTGGAAAGCCAACTTTGGAGCTACAGCGCCTTTCAGATACTCGATGGGCTTGCAGAGAGAAAGCATGCAACAATTTGCTAAGTCGCATTGGTGCTATTATTTCTGTTTTAAAATCAATCAAGGAGAACGACTCTGGTGATCGCGTCATTGAGGCATCAGGGCTGTTAGCCCAGATAACCCAGAACTTTGTCCGTCATTTGATTTTGATGTGCGATATTCTGACACGCACAAGACGACTGTCAGATTTTCTTCAGCAAAAAGATCTAGACCTTTCAGCTGCAATTGACTTGGCACAGTCAACGATTGAGGAACTTCAAGCGCTGCGGAACAATGAAGAGTTTCTTGAAAAAGTAATTGAAGACTGCAAGCAAGTGAGTGATCAATGGAGCATTCCTGAGCCAGAACCAAGCAGAAGAAGCAGACAGCCAGCCAAGCGTTTTGATCAGTTTGTAACATTTGATAGGGATCTTGTATGCCAACGCCAACGTACTTCTACATCAACCTCTGCAGCCTGTGCTTCTGGGTCTAAAGAGAATGGATTCAGGATTGATGTTTTCCTTCCAGTGATTGATTGCCTGCTGTCTGAGATGCGAAGAAGATTTAACTCTGAGGCATCCATTCTCTTCAAAGGAATAGCGTCTCTGAAACCAACATCAAAAAATTTCCTTGATGAAGCCTTGGTAGATGATTTGGGACGCCTATTCAAATGTGACCAACACTTTCTGAGGCTTGAAATCCTCCAAGGAAAGCGACTGATTGAACGAAAAGGTCTCCAGTTGACTTGTCTAAGGGAATTGGCAGAGATGCTCTATCCATACAGGGATGCCTTCCCTGAATTATATAAACTGGTCATCATCAGCTTGACAATTCCAGTCACTACCGCATCTGCTGAACGCAGCTTCTCCAAAATGCGCCAGATCAAGACCTACTTAAGAAGCCGAATGTCATCCTCCCGACTTTCAAACTTGGCCTTGCTATCCATTGAGAGTGAACGAGCATCAAAAATCGACATGGACTGCTTTGTTGATGAGTTCGCAACTGCTCATGGTAATAGGCGCATTAATCTTATGTAGTAGGTATGTATATGTAGTAGTTGTAAACTTGAATAAGTAGCTAAAAGTACAGTAAGCTTGAAGTCTGCTGTTTGAGAAAGAGATGACTGTCATTCGACTCGTTCCGTCTGTCCACTAAATGCTTATGTAGCTATTATATTTATATTTTATTTTGCATTTTTCTGATGCATTCGTGGATCTGCATGATGTCATTGATTCGTGTGTCCAATGACTTCTCAGTTCTCACTTATCTAGCTATTGTATTATTTTATTAAAGCTTGATTGTAACTACATGTACATGTACATGTTCCTTTCTATTTTTCTGCATCTTCTATCTATGCATTCATCTAAACTACAGTCTAGAGCTACAGCTTACCAAGTATTTTATGGGTATGTTGACGTCTATCTTACTGCTGACGTGATACCATGATACCATACCATGATAACAATTGTGTGAACATAAACTGCCAATCCTTTTATTGTTTTACTCGTATCGTTATAAGAGCATTGTAATTGTAAATTGCTTCCATGAGACATGAGTCCACTCACTCACTCTATGAATAGCTACACGAGGAATTAGTTGTTGGCATTGCATATATACACTAGCATGTAATAATGAAAGAGTGTAACAATGACACGCCATTATAAAAATAAAAAATTGTTATTGCTTAACAATGTAATAGTATAGTATGTTGCATTGTTGCATCGTTGCATCGTTTCATACACTCATGTTGTCGCCGTTATTTAACTCCCCAACATACTATGTAATCTCCCATTGTCTTAAATCCACAATAGTATAGTATGCATGGATTAGAGTAGCATGCCATTAGCATAGCAGCAAAAGTCCTCTCTGAGTAGTTAAGGCAGGGCCCCTCTCAATTTTAATGTGCCCCAAGCTGGCCCCCCCAACTTAAAGTCTCTGGACGCGCCCATGATTGTCGTGAAGAGGCTCCAAGATTCATGGCAAAGTTATTTTTTTACAATTGTTTAAAAAAATAATACTTGAAGCCTAAGAAATTCCAAGAAAGCAGTGAATAAACTTGTTGTCTGATTTGTTTTGCTTGTTGGCATTAAAGGCTTAAAGCAGTGTAGAAAGCTAATAAATTGCGATATGTTTACTCGCAATGCACATGCAGGGGCGCTCATTGTATATGTGTTAAAAGGGTTTTTGTAGTTCAAAGCATCGGATTTTTTTACAATAGATTGTGCATATATGGTATATCAAGTTGATATGCTTTAAATTAAGAAGTAAATTAGATAATACACTCTTAGTGGCTGTCATTTAATCATCCTATTATTTAATTTTATGGTCGCTACAAAGCGCTGGCCGGTCATTTTTAAATCTGGGTTTTTTGCTAGGCTAATTATGCCATTTAGCATAATTACCCAAATTTAAATTTTGATTATGCCATTAGCTATGGATTCTTTTATCTCAAGTTTGTAAACTCAAAAGTCACAACTGTTTAAAGTTTACTGCTCATTTTAGATTTCAAAAGAATTTGAAAATCAATTATGCCACTTGGCATAATTGCCTAAATTTGATTAGGCCTACGCAATTTGAAAATTGAAATTGGCATGGCATACTGGTAACACAAAAAAACCTAGTTTTCAATGCATGTGGATAGGTATGTTATTAATATTAACCTGGGTTTATTTTTTTGCTGGGCACAGGATGCAAAATGGCATCATGTTCTTAATTTTAGGATGCAATTTCAGGGTTTATGATGCAATTTTTTAAAAGACTTATTAAAGAGGTATTTTATTGTGAAGAATTAAAAAAATCAGGATGGGAAATCGCCTCCTATATCAAATTTCAGGATGCGATTTTCAAAGTCAAGATGCTATAGCATCCCTATAGCACAAAAAATAAACCCAGATATTAACTTTCTTTTTATTTAGTTTTAGTTGCAATTTTTGCTTTTACTCTTATCTATTTTTAAGCTGTTACTGATTTTGCTATTATCAAAGTGGCTATTACTGAAATGGTTATCTGATGTTACCAAAATGGCTTTTACCCAAGTGGCTAATGCTTCAATGGACTAGTTACCCCTTCCTTCATATTTATTTTTGTTCCTATACATTTGCTTAATAATGATCAAAATTAGGTTATGTCAATTAATTAATGGCAGGGCTTGTGCTTATATTTTAGCATAGACCTTTGCAAACATACATGCCCAACCTATAAATTTTACCTGTCAGGTGCGACTTAGTTTTAGCAAATTTTTGCAACTTACCTCCCCAATTTCAACCAATTTTGCAACTTACTTCAGGCAAAAGTTCGAAGGACCAAAAAAGGTCCTGTGCACCACTTTTGCCTTAATTTTCTCAATTCTTCTCCTTTTTGCAACTTACCCCTTTCTTTTTGCAACTTATACCCTCCTTTTTGCAACTTACCCCTTCCTTTTTGCAACTTACCCCCTCCTTTTTGTGACTTACCCCTTCCTTTTTGTGACTTACCCCCTCCTTTTTGTGACTTACCCCTTCCTTTTTTCAACTTACCTCTTCCTTTTTTCAACTTACCCCCTTAATTTTCACTGATTTTGCAACTTACATTGCCAATTTTGCCATTTTTATCTACAATTTTGTGACTTCCATCTGCAATTTTGTGACTTACCTTGGCCACTGGCCAAGGTAGTTTGGATGGGTTGGACGGGTGTTGGGCATGTATGTTTGCAAATTATAGTGTTTTCCTTAGGGTGGCATGGCATGGGGCATGGCGGCATGGCACAACATAGCAGTATGGCATGGCATAGCATGGTAATGCAGTGTGGCATAGCACAGTGGCTCAACACAGCTCAGAGTGAGTGGCAAGGCAAGGCACAACACCCTGGCAATGCCTTGCAACTGCAATGCAATGGTGACGCAATACTAGAAGTCTGAAAATCTTGTGTAGCATTGTACTTTGAAGCCACATTTTTGACACCCATGTCATGTAATTCTGCAGGTTTTTTATGTTTATTCTAATAGGGATAGCAAATTGTGCTAACACTCTGTGGAAATTAGTAAAGAAAATTAAAATTAAGACTTTCTTGTTATGTTGATTAAAAATTATCCTAAGCTTGTCAGGATAAGCTCAGGTAAGCTCTGGATAAAGGTAGCCAATATAAAGTTTCTAGTTTTGCTTCTACTATGCTAAAAAGTCCAAATTTTGTTTTAGTATACATTTTTCAATAATCTAAAATTAGAATTAGTTAGAAAATTTAGCTAAGGTAACAGACCAAACAAAACCTACAAATATATCACCTTATATATTCTAATCATGTCACATGGATCCATCCCTATGAATGAAGAAGACATTGCACATGGATCCATGCTAATAAAGGAGCCAAGTCTATGCCAATAAGCACTGTATTATTTTATTAGGCCTAGGCTAGGAGTGGTAATATAAGTCTATGGACTATGATATATATAGTTTTGGTCAGGTAGGCCTATCACTTTTTTTAATTTCCTTTAATTTATCTACAATATAATAAATAAAAAATATTAAAATCCACAAATAATAAAGTCACTTTGGCTTTGGAGAAACAATCAATTAATTTCTAGAACTTTGTAAAAAATATATGCATGCCAAATGGTTATTACAAGCATCATTTGTATTATTTTCTTAATTGTAAGCCATGTCTAGAGTTATTTGTACTTGTAAAACATTGTCCTAGTATTTATTAGCCAAGTAGATAAAGTGGTATTTTGATATTAGTCAATTAGACTATACTCTATAGTAGCTAAAGATAAGCAGGCATTTTTTCAATATATAATCTCTCTATTGCACTGTTTTGTTATATGATTCTCATTATAAAGTGAAGGAAAAGTCTATGTCCTCATTGTAGTGCTGAAAAACTCAAGGATGTTGCAAACTTATATTTTGTGACAATTCATATGTTTTCAAGAAGTGGCACTCTGTATACTTTATACCTTATGGTACTATATACTGAAAATTTGTATTTTGGGAATTGGGATGAGATAACAAAATTATAAAAGTAGTAATATACACATGTAGATACACAAAAACACTTGTGCTACTCTCCCCCTCCATACATGCGCAACAGTTGGCCAAGTCGGCCAATCCGGCTGACTGATTTGGTGGCTGACCAAGGTAAGTCGCAAAATCATAGATAAAAGTAGCAAAATCGGCATTTTAAGTTGCAAAATCAGTGAAAAACGATGGGGGTAAGTCGCAAAATTGGTGAAAAACAAGGGGGTAAGTCACAAAATGGAGAAGAATTGGGAAGATTCAGACAAAAATGGTTCGCGGGACCTTTTTTTTGGTCCTTCGAACTTTGACCCAAACCAAGTTCGCACCAGCCGACCAAATTTTTTAAGTTGCGCACCTATGTCCCCCTCACTTTTTTATACAATCCTTTAATGTAAACAAAGATAGAAGTATATATTGAATGGACATACATGCCTAATACCCATCCAAACCAGACATGTAAAATGGTCACATGCCACCTGGGTTCCTCCTTTCCAAACCATGTACAATTATCAGACTTGGTACCATGCACATCCCAAGAAATCCATGTCTAATCTTGAACAGTGAAGAGATTATACTTGCCCTACTTCATGGCAAGCAGAACATGCTGCAGCTGCTTTGCCCAATTGACATGCAGCTGTTGCTGCTCATCTGTGAGGATATGCGGTACCCACATGGAGCAAATCCATCGCAATTGCAAGTCCTTGCAAAGAATGTGAAGGATGTGCTATAATCATTGTTGAGCTCCTCCTCCTCTGCCAGATTGTGGGACATGGGTTGAAAGGTTTGGGTCCTCTTTCACAATTTTACTCATTATTGAAGTGAGCTCCTCTGTCCTCAATGATCTTGGCCAACCAGAGTGGGCAGCATCACCAAATCCTTCCACTGTCCCTTCATTGTTACTCTTCGTCCATCACTGAATTGTTCTTAGTGACGGAACATCCTGTCCCCATGCTGCTGAGAGCTCCTGGTAAATGTCAGTAGCTAATTTGCCAAGCTTTGCCTGGTAAATGTGTAAAAATTGTAGTGTTCCTTGTCAGGATCCATACAGATTATTTGCACATTGCAGTGAATAGCTCAGAACTTTGAGAATTGGCAATAACTTTTTTTCTGCTGCTAGCAAATTTGTGGGCTTTCAATATTTATTTTGTCTATGGCTAATCTCTGTTTATATCAAGTCTGACTAAAAAATATAGATTTTTCAATTTGCTAGGCACAAAATGACAAGACTTTTGTTTCACCCAAAGTATAACCAAAATAATGCCTATAATCATAGTCACTCCTACTGTTTACCTTGAGCATGGTTGCCTAAGTTTATACTTTTTGCCATTATATGTCCCAGTGGTTCTCTCTCCTTTAATTTATACAATTCCCCGATTTGCAGTGCTGAGCAGTAAGCACTGATTCTGTCCAAAAGGCATTTCCATGGAACAGAGGGTCACGGCTTTTGATCCCTAAATTCCTAAACCTCAGGCCCTAATTTCCTAACTTCAGTCTTTCGACTCAATCCCTATTCTGCATGTACTTGGCACTTGGCCCAATAGCACTTGGCTCAACTGGCACTTGGCCCAATAGCAATTGGCTCAACTGGCACTTGGCCCAATAGCACTTGGCTCAACTGGCACTTGGCCCAATAGCACTTGGCTCAACTGGCACTTGGCCCAATAGCACTTGGCTCAACTGGCACTTGGCCCAATAGCACTTGGCTCAACTGGCACTTGGCCCAATAGCACTTGGCTCAACTGGCACTTGGCCCAATAGCACTTGGCCCAATAGCACTTGGCCCAATAGCACTTGGCCCAATAGCACTTGGCCCAATAGCACTTGGCCCAATAGCACTTGGCCCAATAGCACTTGGCCCAATAGCACTTGGCCCAATAGCACTTGGCCCAATAGCACTTGGCCCAATAGCAATTGGCTCAACTGGCACTTGGCCCAATAGCACTTGGCTCAACTGGCACTTGGCCCAATAGCACTTGGCTCAACTGGCACTTGGCCCAATAGCACTTGGCCCAATAGCACTTGGCTCAACTGGCACTTGGCCCAATAGCACTTGGCTCAACTGGCACTTGGCCCAATAGCACTTGGCCCAATAGCACTTGGCTCAACTGGCACTTGGCCCAATAGCACTTGGCCCAATAGCACTTGGCTCAACTGGCACTTGGCCCAATAGCACTTGGCCCAATAGCACTTGGCCCAATAGCACTTGGCTCAACTGGCACTTGGCTCAACTGGCACTTGGCCCAATAGCACTTGGCTCAACTGGCACTTGGCTCAACTGGCACTTGGCCCAATAGCACTTGGCTCAACTGGCACTTGGCTCAATAGCACTTGGCTCAACTGGCACTTGGCCCAATAGCACTTGGCTCAACTGGCACTTGGCTCAACTGGCACTTGGCTCAACTGGCACTTGGCCCAATAGCACTTGGCTCAACTGGCACTTGGCTCAACTGGCACTTGGCCCAATAGCACTTGGCTCAACTGGCACTTGGCCCAATAGCACTTGGCTCAACTGGCACTTGGCCCAATAGCACTTGGCCCAATAGCACTTGGCCCAATAGCACTTGGCCCAATAGCACTTGGCTCAACTGGCACTTGGCCCAATAGCACTTGGCCCAATAGCACTTGGCTCAACTGGCACTTGGCCCAATAGCACTTGGCTCAACTGGCACTTGGCCCAATAGCACTTGGCTCAACTGGCACTTGGCCCAATAGCACTTGGCTCAACTAGGCACTTGGCTCAACTAGGCACTTGGCCCAATAGCACTTGGCTCAACTGGCACTTGGCCCAATAGCACTTGGCTCAACTGGCACTTGGCCCAATAGCACTTGGCTCAACTGGCACTTGGCCCAATAGCACTTGGCTCAACTGGCACTTGGCCCAATAGCACTTGGCCCAATAGCACTTGGCTCAACTGGCACTTGGCCCAATAGCAATTGGCTCAACTGGCACAATGGTCCTTCCTGGCTCTATGGCCGTAAATTCAATAAGACTTAATAAGACTGAACTCAATAGGATTTTTACTCAGTCACAAGGTTCTTATTATTGAACACAAGCAAACGCCAACGCCTTTATTTCCCCTACTTCAAAATCGCTTCCTTATATACAAAAGGACACAAAGTTTTGTTTAAGTTGCTACGTATAGAAATTTTATAAAAAATATTATCAATTTTATAGAGCGCAGTTAAAGCAAACATTTTTATAGGATTTTATATTTTTTTATAAAAGACAGTAAAACCGAAATTGCGCAAATTTAAATGGTTTACTAGGGCCTTCCTCATATATTTTTTAATTTATCTTTGTGTCGAAATTCTTAGTAGATTTGTTTGTTTGTACTTTGACCACGTTTTTTAAAACACAAGTGAGCTTTTTAACTACTTATAGTAGAGTAAATGCGAAATTTTTAATAAAGTTACACAATTACCTGTTATTGATGACAAAATACATATATTTATGAAAATATTTTTGTTCTACTTATATTGCCTCTTCTAGCTGCCAAAAGCCATCAGAGTAATGAGTCACCATCGCAAGGCCTCGAGCACACCTGCCAAGCAGTGTCATCAAATTGACAACTCTAACTCTGGCTACATGGTTGCAATCAATGGTCAAAAAGGTTTCAACACATTGGTTAGTATAAAATTTTTTGTATTTTAGGTTTATTTTTTATCGTGAGTGTTTTTCTTAACATTTTATTGTCAATAATTTACCTACCGCAATAATCTTTTGCACCAGGCTTCTAGCGGCAGATATGAAGAATCCAAAAAGTCTGGTCCTGGACAGCTGCATGGCTGCAGTCAATTGCTAGCCAATATTTTGACTGGTAGCTGTACGTTTAACTAATTTATTGTTAATAAATTTTGCAACCCGCATTTGTTCGAGTTAATTCATTAGGGTACTTTTCACTAACGCGATATACATATTATAACTTAGATTTTGCAACCTCCACCTTCCAGCTGACGAAGAGGACATGGAAAAGTTGGACCAGAGCACCCTGTCTGCTAGGTCTGCTGCCGAGGAATCAAGTAAGTCCAGGCTCAATCCTTAATTGAGACACAGCCTCCATCCATTGAGACAGCCCCATCCATTGAGACACGGCCCCCATCCAGTACGACACAGTCCCCATCCAGTAAGACAGTCCGCATCCATTGAGACACAGCCTCCACCCATTGAGACACAGCCCCCATCCAGTAAGACACAGTCCCCATCCATTGAGACACAGCCCCCATGCATTGAGACACAGCCTCCACCCATTCAGACACAGCCCCTATCCAGTAAGACATAGTCTCCATCCAGTAAGACAGCCCCTATCCAGTAAGACACAGCCTCCATTCATTGAGACACAGCCTCCATGCATTGAGACACAGCCCCAATTCATTGAGACACAGCCTCCATTCATTGAGACACAGCCCCCATTCATTGAGACACAGCCTCCATGCATTGAGACACAGCCCCAATTCATTGAGACACAGCCTCCATTCATTGAGACACAGCCCCCATTCATTGAGACACAGCCCCAATTCATTGAGACACAGCTCCCATCCAGTAAGACACAGCCTCCATTCATTGAGACACAGCCCCCATTCATTGAGACACAGCCCCAATTCATTGAGACACAGCCCCCATTCATTGAGACACAGCCCCCATCCAGTAAAACACAGTCCCCATCCATTGAGCCACAGCCCCCATCCATTGAGACACAGCATCCATTCGTTGAGACGCGAACAAAGTTATTTTTTTCATAGGCGGTGTTTTACCATTTTGATAAAAAGAATAAATCAGTTGCTTGGTTTTCCTTTACCCGCTTGCTGCTATCCTGCCAACGAAAGCTTACAGTCTGCCTAGCTACAAACAGATGAGTATGTCAGATGAGGATGCTTGCTTATAGTTGTTTACACATTTTTAACCTGTTAATTTTAATTGATTTGTTTTTTAATGTTTTTTGTTAAATTAAGCATATTCGGGTGTATAAATTTTACTTTCCATACTATTATGGTAGCTATATGGATATTACTTAGTGCTTACTGAATTAATTAATAATTGTTTAAATTAAAAATTTCTACCCAGGCTCAGCGGCTAAGGCTCCACAAGCGGTGCAGACGAAAAGGCCGCAGTCCCAGCCCCCTACGCAACATCATTCAAATCCAAGTCAGCATCAGCAGCGTGAATTTACTCAAACTCTTTATCCGCAATCTACCGCGTCCTTAGCAACTTTTACTAACCAGTTTGCGCAGACTCTGCAACAAGACTCGACAAAGTCTGTAGCAACAACAGTTAACAGCCAAAAGCAAAAGAAAACTTGCCAATTTGCTCAGCATCTTCGGTCAGCCAGTGTTGCTAAACAGCAGCCGTGCCAGTTTGCCGAAGCCATTCGCCCCGAGCCTGTTCGCATAGCAACCGTTGCTAACCAGAAACAGCAGCAATATCCGCATCAGTTTGCTCAGACGCTGCATCCTGAGATAAAAGAGTCCGTAGCAACCGTTGCTAACCAGCAACAGCATCCGCAATGTCATTTTCTCTCAGACTCTTCGCCCAGAGTCAAAAAAGTCCGTAGCAACCGTTGCTAACCAGCAGCAGCAGCAGCCGCCGGAGCCTCTAGCAGCCAGCCTGCCGATCATGCCAACGGGCTCGGACCGTCCAGTTCGCGACACGGATGGCGAGCAGCAGCCACTGCACCATCACCGTCACCATCATCAGCACCAGAGCAAATCAGTTTGTCGCCATGGCAACCCTGTCAAGTCGCGTCACCGTACAAACCAGCATGCTGTAGAAACAACGCCGCCAATGACGTCCACAGCCGTCGGTGTCGGGGACGTCAACAGATGCGCCATCGGTGGCTGCCAGTCGTCGCAGGAGCTGCTGGCCCGTCTGGCCTCCACCGAGGCGGCCTTAGAGCGGAGCCGGGCAGAGGCGGAGGCTCGTCTAAGCGAACTGTGCGCCCGGGAGAACGAGCTGATGCGACTGCGACACGACGCGCTTAAACGGGAGGCTCGCCTGCGCGCCGAAGCCGACAAAGAACGTGAGGCGCGTAATTGCGCCGAGGCGCGCGCCGACGCGCTTGAAAAAGAGACCCGACGACTGGCCGCTGCGCTTGCCGAGCGCGACCTGCAGCTTCGCGCCTGTCAGGATAAAATGCGGTGAGTTGCCGGGTTGCCATTCATAGAACTGAACAAATTTGTTGGGTAAACGGTCGGAGTAACTATGCGTGTATTTCCTTAGCAAGATGCCTCGTCATCTAATTAGTTTTACGCACCTTGTTCTGCTCAATCAGACGCATCAATAGGAGCCTGGGCTACATAGCCAGGGCCTCTAGCGATTTTGCCGGTGTGTCCTCTGGTGCGGCCGCAGCTGCGGCAGCAGCAGCGGCAGCGACGGCAGCCGCCAAAGTTGCCAAAGGCAATCCGGCTGATGCCACCTCCGAGGACATCACCGACGAAGAAGACGAGACCACTGATGCCGAGGCCGACACTGACTGCGATGCATCGATCGCCAGCGCTGCCTGTTCCTGCCATGCCGGTGCTTCATCGGCTGCTGGCAAGCCAAAAACTTGGACGGTTTTTCCGTCGCCATTGGCAACTGCTGGACAGCAGCAGCGCGGGCCTAGCGAGTTTGTGCAGCCTTCGCCGCCGACGCTTGACGTCTGCAAGCCGACGCCACCGGCCCCGACGCCTCCTCAGGCTGAGAAAGCTTCGCGCTCTGACAGACCTGACCCTGAAGATGCTGACGATCGCGAGTTTCGCCTCGGCTTAGCCCGCATCGATGATCAAATTCGACGCCTGCAGGCTTCTTTGAAGTCGCCGAATGGTCCAGTTTAACCTGACTGACCTGGCTGCCTGTGCTCGGTCGGTGAAAAACTTTACTAAGGGGTTGGACACTGTATTTTAATTTGCCTGTTTTGAATTTATGGAAATATGCTGCTACATGCTACATACTTTAAGGATATGTGAGGCTACTGAGGGATATCTGAGGCTACTGAGGGATATCTGAGGCTACTGAGGGATGTCTGAGGCTACTGAAGTATATCTGAGGCTACTGAGGGATATCTGAGGCTACTGAGGGATGTCTGAGGCTACTGAAGTATATCTGAGGCTACTAAAGGATATCTAAGGCTACTGAAGGATTTCTGAGGCTACTGAAGGATATCTGAGGCTACTGAAGGATATCTGAGGCTACTGAAGGATATCTGAGGCTACTGAAGGATATCTAAGGCTACTGAAGGATATCTGAGGCTACTGAAGGATGTCTGAGGCTACTGAAGGATATCTGAGGCTACTGAAGGATATCTGAGGCTACTGAAGGATATCTGAGGCTACTGAAGGATATCTGAGGCTACTAAAGGATATCTAAGGCTACTGAAGGATATCTGAGGCTACTGAAGGATATCTGAGGCTACTGAAGGATATCTGAGGCTACTGAAGGATATCTGAGGCTACTGAAGGATGTCTGAGGCTACTGAAGGATATCTGAGGCTACTGAAGGATATCTGAGGCTACTGAAGGATATCTGAGGCTACTGAAGGATGTCTGAGGCTACTGAAGGATATCTGAGGCTACTGAAGGATATCTGAGGCTACCAATTATAACAACTCGGACCTTAGCCCGAGTTGAAGACGGATAATTTTTAGCCAAGAGGTTAGGTCATCTGTCTCATGACTGGACGGGCCTGAGTTCGATTCGAGTCCCAACTCTAGCAATGCGCTTAATACTCCGTTGGCTCAAGTCTACCTAGCTGAGGTTGGGTACCCAATTAAATATATAATACATATAGCGTACGCCTGATCAAAATTTCGGGCGTTATGATTAGTCAATAATTTTTATGCCCAAAGGCAGTAGTACTGTAGCAGAATATTTCCAGCATAAATGATCTAACTAGCAAGCAAACTTAATGACTTTCTGTTTTGTATAAATTATACAGGATTTGTACATTTTTATTTTTAGCTGTTATTTTTTCAACTATTTACGATAGCTAGCTTGTTAATGATAAGTGCCAAGTGCTTAAGTACTTACAAATTAATTAAGTATGCAAATCGCCAATGGAATGCTGCGCATGTATTTATGTACATGTATCTATAGTGCATCCGTTTTTTGCATTAAGTTTACTTAAGAATGCAATATTCTGCAAGTATTTTGTTTCAACAGGCTATCGTATTTATTCCTTATTGCTTCCGGTCTCTATTTCATTTCAGCAGCAGTCTTAAAGCATTGCTTCTGTGCTTTTATACTATTTTTATTTGCTTTTTTTAATTCGCTACTGTAGCAGCCCGTTGCTCAATTGCTTTGCCGCATTTAAAGCTGTTCTATCTATCCCGTCCTCCTACCTTAATCTAATGGACTAAACACCATTTTTTTCATTTATTTTCCAAGTATATCAGCTCGTATATTTTCCGTTAACACTACGCAGGTTGCGGTATCTGATATTGCTTAAAGGTGCTCAAATTCATAATTTTCTTCGATACTTACTCGGCCTTAATTCCTTTTGTGTGTAGTATTTGGGTCGCTAATGGGGAAAAATACAAATAAAGCCAATTTGGATTATTTAATGAGGCATAAGCAAGTAAGTTGAAATTATCTTATCAACTACAAGTCGAAACCGCAACATTGAAAACCGTCGTATACATTAGCTAATAACTTAATGATTAAGAAGATAAGATGACTTGTTGAGAATCTTCGCTAACAAAATACTAGCCACATACTACAGGAGCCACATACAGGAGCACAGATTGAGTGCGATTAATTGATAAAAGTTAATGACGAATTTTTGAAAGATTTTCCTGCCATTTGCCAGGTTTGAAATTTTAACTAAGATCTTTGGATTAAAAGGGGTATTCGAATGAATTAGGTTCCATGTTCTTACTCGCACACGTCCAATAGTGAGATACTGATCTGTTTCCGGGAAAGAGTTTGACTCTCATAAAAGTTCAGGATCAACGCGAGTGGATGAATGTAATCGGTTGCTTAAATCGCCATTGACTTAGCTTTCTTGCTTACATAAAGGTATTTAATGTAGCGTAAAATATGTAACTAAAGGTATAAAATAGTTATTAGGTTAGCCATAAGTTATCTTCAAATAAATCCGCTATTTTTTCAGTAAAATTTATTTTAACTAGCTTAATGTTAAACATTTAAAAAAGTTTTTTATCTTTTAAGAAAGCTTTTTACCGCAAATACTGGCATATTATTGTGTTACGTGGCAGCGAATGTAATTTTTTATTCAGAGGAACCTCATTCTACTTTTGCCCTTTTCCATTTTTTCAAATCGTTTAATTAAAAAAGTTAAAACAGTGTTTAAGTTAAGTTATTCAATCGAAAAATTGATTATCATATCCAAGTTAATTTAAGCAATCCAACGCGATTTCTACTTAAGGACAAAGCTTAATAAAAAATGGCGTTAAGCTCAGGCTTTGGATTAAAGAGACGGTCATCTATGTTTCGACTAACATCAGATAATGATGCAGATTTCGAACTTATTTACTTGGAAGGAAATGAAGCTCTTCAAAACTACCAGAAAAGATGGGTTTTTGAAGTTGCATGGGAGGTCGTAAACAAAGGTAGGCTTAATAAATTCTTTCTAGTTGTTTTATATATTCTTATAATACTAGATTCGAATATACCCTACACTTGAATAGTTAGCTTTAGTATTTTAATTGCATAAATAAATTGTTGAATGACTTGGCTGTTTCCATAGTTACAAACATGACAAGCTGCCATTAGACAAAAAGCTTAGCCCATCTCATAATAACCCCAACCAAAACCAGTAGCAACTTATTGAGTATTTGCACTAATTTAAATGGGGGAATAATTTTATTTGCTGTGCTTATTTATATTTGCAAAATAACTTTAAATAAAGCAAAAAATTAACATATTTGCAAATTAAATAAATCATATTAAATAAGCTACATCCTAATTCTTATTCTCAATTATAACTTATAATTTAAACTGAGTCTCTAACTTTTGTTCAAGATTTTCAATGCTAAAGTATACCCACTAATATAATCAAGTTATGCACATATATATTTTTAATAGCTAAATTAAAAAAGAAAGGTGTTTTAAAAATTATAAGAAAAAAATTAATAAATTTGCAACTTAGCCCAACAAATCTGGTTGCAAATGTAAATTTCTATGTATATATTTCATATTAGGAAGTAGGCAAGAAAATGCTAAAATTATTTTTAATAGATTATATATATACTTATGCCAAAATATATCAATTTTATAATTCTTAAAATGCATGCCAAATATATTTTTTCTGAAATTTTAGATATGATAGCACAAAAACAAAAATAGATAAATCAGAAAAATATCTTAGAATTAGAACTAGTTTTAAATAGTATTATTATACTATTAGCCTATTATAACAAAAAAGTTTTAAAAGAATGTAGCAAAAGCTTTACATTTTTACAGTTATTTAAACTATAAGTTTTTTAATAAATTATATAATTACTTAATACAATAATTTTGATTATTTAAAATTATTATCAATTAAAAATGAAAATTTAATTGGGATAGCCTATGGATTTTTTATATAATGAATTTTTATTATTCACAAGAAGAGATAGGGCCTATATTGTCTTATTGATGCAATCAATTTTATGCCAAATTGACATAAAAGAAAATCTTTTTTTATGTCAAATTTTAGGATGGGTTATGGGCATTTAGGATGATTTATCATGCAGGCTACCTTTCTTGATAGTGCAAATTATACTCAATTTGATCAAGAAGCTCAAATACCTTAGTGGCTAATACTAAAACTAAAGTAATTAATGTTATACTTGTAATATTTAAGGTTTAGTGTTTGCTAGCTGGAGGATGCCACTTTTTATTATGCCTCTAATGTCAGTATGCAATTTTAAGGGTTGGGATATGCTTTTTTAAGTCCCAAAATATGGCTGGATTAAATTATATAATAATTTTTTTTGCAAATAATAAAAAAACTTGCTACAAAAACTTATTTTATTTCAAATTTTAAGATGGTATAGCATCCCTATTGCACTTCCAGATTTTAGGAATTTTAGATTAAATAGCTATGTACTTAATTAGTAAGCAGCTTTATATATCACTTATAAAACATAGAATATTTTATTTTGTATGAAATGCTATCTATGCAAGAAAGTTGCAGAATGATATAGAAGACACTAAAATATCTCTTCTGCAAGAAAGCTAAATTCAATTTTAGCAAGCCTTCCAACAACCTAGCTATGCTGTAGTACACTAGCCAAGGTCGCAGCACACCAGAGTAAATAGATAAGATAAGATGCTCGTTTTGTTTGGCCTCTGTCCTACAAAAGTTATGCAGTCTTACAGATATAGCCTTGGTGCAGTTTTTAGAATCTTAATCTTGTGTGGTGCACTTTAAATCGGGGTGTTGCAGAGGTTGTATTAGCACTAGCACTCAAGCAACTCTAATGTACAAATAACAATTTAACGTAAGGGAGGAAATACAATATTAAAATTATAGTAAGCAAATTTATGTACGTCGCCATTCACAGTCGGCGGCATCTACACGGTGATTCGCACCAAAGCTGGCGTTTCCGTTGACGAACTAAAAGATCACTATGTACTGCTTGGCCCGTACAATGAGCACTGCTGCAGGACCGAATTGGAATATGGCGAGCCTATCAACGAGGCCTTGCAACGTACTGTGCAAGCTATGCGCTCATCCGGCTGCAAAGTGGTCACTGGTCGCTGGCTTATTGAAGGCTATCCCAATGTTGTGCTATTCGATATTGGCACTAGCGCGCATCGGATGGACGAGTTTAAACACGAACTATGGGAGAAGGTGCGCCAAGTCTTTTTAGTGTGTAGTTATGCGCTTTTTTCAAACTCATTTCCCCTCTGTTTGATCGCAGGCCCACATCGGCATACCCTATCACGATCGCGAGTCCAACGACTCCGTCATATTCGGCGCTCTAGTCGCCTGGTTTCTCGGCGAATTTCGCAACCAACTCACCATCCTTGGCGACGATCCGGCCTCTGTGCCGCTCACCGCCCACTTTCACGAGTGGCTGACCGGCGTGGGCCTGATCCTGACCCGCTGCCGCCGCCTGCCCGTATCCACAGTGTTCACCACACACGCCACCCTGCTAGGCCGCTACCTGTGCGCCGGTCACGTAGATTTCTATAATAATTTGGACAAATTCGACATTGACAAAGAGGCCGGCGATCGCAATATCTATCACCGGTATTGCATAGAACGGGCTGCCGTGCACTGCAGTCACGTGTTCACCACGGTGTCTGAGATCACCGGATTGGAGAGCCGGTTTCTATTGAAACGCCAGCCGGACGTTATCACGCCTAATGGGTTGAACGTGGTGAAATTTGCCGCTCTGCACGAGTTCCAGGTGCGTTAAATTTTCATCTTTTTAGCAATTTTTTAATACTGAAACACACCTGGACAGACCCTAATTTATTTATTAACCATAATTTGACGATCGGCGAATTGTTGCCAAACAATAACAATAACCAAAAACCAAACCTAAAAAATCGTCCCAGAACTCCATAAAAATTTCATAAAATTCCCAAAAAATCACCTAAACAATCCCTGGAAAAAATCGCCCTAGAATCCCTGACGATTGTCTCTAAACTAACCCTTAAATAACGATAAAAATCGTCCCAAAATCCCTGGAAAAATCGCCCTAGAATCCCTGACGATTGTCTCTAAACTAACCCTTAAATAACGATAAAAATCGTCCCAAAATCCCTGGAAAAAATCGCCCTAGAATCCCTGACGATTGTCTCTAAACTAACCCTTAAATAACGATAAAAATCGTCCCAAAATCCCTGGAAAAATCGCCCTAGAATCCCTGACGATTCTCTCTAAACTAACCCTTAAATAACGATAAAAATCGTCCCAAAATCCCTGGAAAAAGTCGCCCTAGAATCCCTGACGATTCTCTCTAAACTAACCCTTAAATAACGATAAAAATCGTCCCAAAATCCCTGGAAAAATCGCCCTAGAATCCCTGACGATTCTCTCTAAACTAACCCTTAAATAACGATAAAAATCGTCTCAAAAATCCCTGGAAAATCTCCCTACAATCCCTGATTATTCTCTCCTAATTAACCCTTAAATAACGATAAAAATCGTCTCAAAAATCCCTGGAAAATCTCCCTACAATCCCTGATTATTCTCTCCTAATTAACCCTTAAATAACGATAAAAATCGTCTCAAAAATCCCTGGAAAATCTCCCTACAATCCCTGATTATTCTCTCCTAATTAACCCTTAAATAACGATAACAATCGTCTCAAAAATCCCTGGAAAATCTCCCTAGAATCCCTGATTATTCTCTCCTAATTAACCCTTAAATAACGATAAAAATCGTCTCAAAAATCCCTGGAAAATCTCCCTACAATCCCTGATTATTCTCTCCTAATTAACCCTTAAATAACGATAAAAATCGTCTCAAAAATCCCTGGAAAATCTCCCTACAATCCCTGATTATTCTCTCCTAATTAACCCTTAAATAACGATAAAAATCGTCTCAAAAATCCCTGGAAAATCTCCCTACAATCCCTGATTATTCTCTCCTAATTAACCCTTAAATAACGATAAAAATCGTCTAAAAAATCCCTGGAAAATCTCCCTACAATCCCTGATTATTCTCTCCTAATTAACCCTTAAATAACGATAACAATCGTCTAAAAAATCCCTGGAAAATCTCCCTACAATCCCTGATTATTCTCTCCTAATTAACCCTTAAATAACGATAAAAATCGTCTCAAAAATCCCTGGAAAATCTCCCTACAATCCCTGATTATTCTCTCCTAATTAACCCTTAAATAACGATAAAAATCGTCTCAAAAATCCCTGGAAAATCTCCCTAGCAATCCCTGATTATTCTCTCCTAATTAACCCTTAAATAACGATAAAAATCGTCTCAAAAATCCCTGGAAAATCTCCCTACAATCCCTGATTATTCTCTCCTAATTAACCCTTAAATAACGATAAAAATCGTCTAAAAAATCCCTGGAAAATCTCCCTACAATCCCTGATTATTCTCTCCTAATTAACCCTTAAATAACGATAAAAATCGTCTCAAAAATCCCTGGAAAATCTCCCTACAATCCCTGATTATTCTCTCCTAATTAACCCTTAAATAACGATAAAAATCGTCTAAAAAATCCCTGGAAAATCTCCCTACAATCCCTGATTATTCTCTCCTAATTAACCCTTAAATAACGATAAAAATCGTCTCAAAAATCCCTGGAAAATCTCCCTACAATCCCTGATTATTCTCTCCTAATTAACCCTTAAATAACGATAAAAATCGTCTCAAAAATCCCTGGAAAATCTCCCTACAATCCCTGATTATTCTCTCCTAATTAACCCTTAAATAACGATAAAAATCGTCTCAAAAATCCCTGGAAAATCTCCCTACAATCCCTGATTATTCTCTCCTAATTAACCCTTAAATAACGATAAAAATCGTCTAAAAAATCCCTGGAAAATCTCCCTACAATCCCTGATTATTCTCTCCTAATTAACCCTTAAATAACGATAAAAATCGTCTCAAAAATCCCTGGAAAATCTCCCTACAATCCCTGATTATTCTCTCCTAATTAACCCTTAAATAACGATAAAAATCGTCTCAAAAATCCCTGGAAAATCTCCCTACAATCCCTGATTATTCTCTCCTAATTAACCCTTAAATAACGATAAAAATCGTCTCAAAAATCCCTGGAAAATCTCCCTACAATCCCTGATTATTCTCTCCTAATTAACCCTTAAATAACGATAAAAATCGTCTCAAAAATCCCTGGAAAATCTCCCTACAATCCCTGATTATTCTCTCCTAATTAACCCTTAAATAACGATAAAAATCGTCTCAAAAATCCCTGGAAAATCTCCCTACAATCCCTGATTATTCTCTCCTAATTAACCCTTAAATAACGATAAAAATCGTCTCAAAAATCCCTGGAAAATCTCCCTACAATCCCTGATTATTCTCTCCTAATTAACCCTTAAATAACGATAAAAATCGTCTCAAAAATCCCTGGAAAATCTCCCTACAATCCCTGATTATTCTCTCCTAATTAACCCTTAAATAACGATAAAAATCGTCTCAAAAATCCCTGGAAAATCTCCCTACAATCCCTGATTATTCTCTCCTAATTAACCCTTAAATAACGATAAAAATCGTCTCAAAAATCCCTGGAAAATCTCCCTACAATCCCTGATTATTCTCTCCTAATTAACCCTTAAATAACGATAAAAATCGTCTCAAAAATCCCTGGAAAATCTCCCTACAATCCCTGATTATTCTCTCCTAATTAACCCTTAAATAACGATAAAAATCGTCTAAAAAATCCCTGGAAAATCTCCCTACAATCCCTGATTATTCTCTCCTAATTAACCCTTAAATAACGATAAAAATCGTCTCAAAAATCCCTGGAAAATCTCCCTACAATCCCTGATTATTCTCTCCTAATTAACCCTTAAATAACGATAAAAATCGTCTCAAAAATCCCTGGAAAATCTCCCTACAATCCCTGATTATTCTCTCCTAATTAACCCTTAAATAACGATAAAAATCGTCTCAAAAATCCCTGGAAAATCTCCCTACAATCCCTGATTATTCTCTCCTAATTAACCCTTAAATAACGATAAAAATCGTCTCAAAAATCCCTGGAAAATCTCCCTACAATCCCTGATTATTCTCTCCTAATTAACCCTTAAATAACGATAAAAATCGTCTCAAAAATCCCTGGAAAATCTCCCTACAATCCCTGATTATTCTCTCCTAATTAACCCTTAAATAACGATAAAAATCGTCTCAAAAATCCCTGGAAAATCTCCCTACAATCCCTGATTATTCTCTCCTAATTAACCCTTAAATAACGATAAAAATCGTCTCAAAAATCCCTGGAAAATCTCCCTACAATCCCTGATTATTCTCTCCTAATTAACCCTTAAATAACGATAAAAATCGTCTCAAAAATCCCTGGAAAATCTCCCTACAATCCCTGATTATTCTCTCCTAATTAACCCTTAAATAACGATAAAAATCGTCTCAAAAATCCCTGGAAAATCTCCCTACAATCCCTGATTATTCTCTCCTAATTAACCCTTAAATAACGATAAAAATCGTCTCAAAAATCCCTGGAAAATCTCCCTACAATCCCTGATTATTCTCTCCTAATTAACCCTTAAATAACGATAAAAATCGTCTCAAAAATCCCTGGAAAATCTCCCTACAATCCCTGATTATTCTCTCCTAATTAACCCTTAAATAACGATAAAAATCGTCTCAAAAATCCCTGGAAAATCTCCCTACAATCCCTGATTATTCTCTCCTAATTAACCCTTAAATAACGATAAAAATCGTCTCAAAAATCCCTGGAAAATCTCCCTACAATCCCTGATTATTCTCTCCTAATTAACCCTTAAATAACGATAAAAATCGTCTCAAAAATCCCTGGAAAATCTCCCTACAATCCCTGATTATTCTCTCCTAATTAACCCTTAAATAACGATAAAAATCGTCTCAAAAATCCCTGGAAAATCTCCCTACAATCCCTGATTATTCTCTCCTAATTAACCCTTAAATAACGATAAAAATCGTCTCAAAAATCCCTGGAAAATCTCCCTACAATCCCTGATTATTCTCTCCTAATTAACCCTTAAATAACGATAAAAATCGTCTCAAAAATCCCTGGAAAATCTCCCTACAATCCCTGATTATTCTCTCCTAATTAACCCTTAAATAACGATAAAAATCGTCTCAAAAATCCCTGGAAAATCTCCCTACAATCCCTGATTATTCTCTCCTAATTAACCCTTAAATAACGATAAAAATCGTCTCAAAAATCCCTGGAAAATCTCCCTACAATCCCTGATTATTCTCTCCTAATTAACCCTTAAATAACGATAAAAATCGTCTCAAAAATCCCTGGAAAATCTCCCTACAATCCCTGATTATTCTCTCCTAATTAACCCTTAAATAACGATAAAAATCGTCTCAAAAATCCCTGGAAAATCTCCCTACAATCCCTGATTATTCTCTCCTAATTAACCCTTAAATAACGATAAAAATCGTCTCAAAAATCCCTGGAAAATCTCCCTACAATCCCTGATTATTCTCTCCTAATTAACCCTTAAATAACGATAAAAATCGTCTCAAAAATCCCTGGAAAATCTCCCTACAATCCCTGATTATTCTCTCCTAATTAACCCTTAAATAACGATAAAAATCGTCTCAAAAATCCCTGGAAAATCTCCCTACAATCCCTGATTATTCTCTCCTAATTAACCCTTAAATAACGATAAAAATCGTCTCAAAAATCCCTGGAAAATCTCCCTAGAATCCCTGATTATTCTCTCCTAATTAACCCTTAAATAACGATAAAAATCGTCTCAAAAATCCCTGGAAAATCTCCCTAGAATCCCTGATTATTCTCTCCTAATTAACCCTTAAATAACGATAAAAATCGTCTCAAAAATCCCTGGAAAATCTCCCTAGAATCCCTGATTATTCTCTCCTAATTAACCCTTAAATAACGATAAAAATCGTCTCAAAAATCCCTGGAAAATCTCCCTACAATCCCTGATTATTCTCTCCTAATTAACCCTTAAATAACGATAAAAATCGTCTCAAAAATCCCTGGAAAATCTCCCTACAATCCCTGATTATTCTCTCCTAATTAACCCTTAAATAACGATAAAAATCGTCTCAAAAATCCCTGGAAAATCTCCCTAGAATCCCTGATTATTCTCTCCTAATTAACCCTTAAATAACGATAAAAATCGTCTCAAAAATCCCTGGAAAATCTCCCTAGCAATCCCTGACTATTCTCTCCTAATTAACCCTTAAATAACGATAAAAATCGTCTAAAAAATCCCTGGAAAATCTCCCTACAATCCCTGATTATTCTCTCCTAATTAACCCTTAAATAACGATAAAAATCGTCTCAAAAATCCCTGGAAAATCTCCCTACAATCCCTGATTATTCTCTCCTAATTAACCCTTAAATAACGATAACAATCGTCTCAAAAATCCCTGGAAAATCTCCCTACAATCCCTGATTATTCTCTCCTAATTAACCCTTAAATAACGATAAAAATCGTCTAAAAAATCCCTGGAAAATCTCCCTACAATCCCTGATTATTCTCTCCTAATTAACCCTTAAATAACGATAACAATCGTCTCAAAAATCCCTGGAAAATCTCCCTACAATCCCTGATTATTCTCTCCTAATTAACCCTTAAATAACGATAAAAATCGTCTCAAAAATCCCTGGAAAATCTCCCTAGAATCCCTGACGATTCTCTCCTAACCAACCCTGCCGCTCAACAGAACCGACACGCCATGGCCAAGGAGAAGATTAACCGGTTCATTCAGGGCCACTTTCACGGCCACTACGACTTCGACATGGACAAAGTGCTCTACTTCTTCATCGCCGGTCGCTACGAATACTCTAACAAAGGCGCCGACGTGTTCATCGAGGCCCTGGCCCGCCTGAACTTCTATCTGAAAGAGGTTAACAGCGGCGTCACCGTAGTAGCCTTTCTGATCTTTCCTGCTCGCACGGCCTCGTTCAATGTGGAATCGTTTCGCGGTCAGGCTATTGTGAAAGGCATGCGCGACACTTGCAAACAGATTGAGCAGGATATTGGCAATAGGATGTTTGAGCTTTGCCTACAGGTGAGCGCTTGATTATAGTGGTCTAGATTTGTTTCAGACACCTAGTAGGGACAATCCGCCCAAAAAATCCGCCCTTAGTAACCTTCCGAGGACACGATACGCCCTCAGTAACCTTCCAAGGACACAGTCCGCCCTCAGTAACCTTCCGAGGACACAGTCACAATCCGCCCTCAGTAACCTTCCGAGGACACAATCCGCCCTCAGTAACCTTCCGAGGACACGATACGCCCTCAGTAACCTTCCAAGGACACAGTCCGCCCTCAGTAACCTTCCGAGGACACAGTCACAATCCGCCCTCAGTAACCTTCCGAGGACACAATCCGCCCTCAGTAACCTTCCAAGGACACAGTCCGCCGTCAGTAACCTTCCGAGGACACAATCCGCCCTCAGTAACCTTCCAAGGGCACAGTCACAATCCGCCCTCAGTAACCTTCCGAGGACACAATCCGCCCTCAGTAACCTTCCAAGGACACAGTCCGCCGTCAGTAACCTTCCGAGGACACAATCCGCCCTCAGTAACCTTCCAAGGGCACAGTCACAATCCGCCCTCAGTAACCTTCCGAGGACACGATACGCCCTCAGTAACCTTCCAAGGACACAGTCCGCCCTCAGTAACCTTCCGAGGACACAATCCGCCCTCAGTAACCTTCCAAGGGCACAGTCACAATCCGCCCTCAGTAACCTTCCGAGGACACGATCCGCCCTCAGTAACCTTCCAAGGACACAGTCCGCCCTCAGTAACCTTCCGAGGACACAATCCGCCCTCAGTAACCTTCCAAGGACACAATCCGCCCTCAGTAACCTTCCAAGGACACAGTCCGCCCTCAGTAACCTTCCAAGGACACAATCCGCCCTCAGTAACCTTCCAAGGACACAGACCGCCCTCAGTAACCTTCCGAGAACACAATCCGCCCTCAGTAACCTTCCAAGGACACAATCCGCCCTCAGTAACCTTCTAAGAACACAATCCGCCCTCAGTAACCTTCCAAGGACACAATCCGCCCTCAGTAACCTTCCAAGGACACAATCCGCCCTCAGTAACCTTCCAAGGACACAATCCGCCCTCAGTAACCTTCCAAGGACACAATCCGCCCTCAGTAACCTTCCAAGGACACAATCCGCCCTCAGTAACCTTCCAAGGACACAATCCGCCCTCAGTAACCTTCCAAGGACACAATCCGCCCTCAGTAACCTTCCAAGAACACAATCCGCCCTTAGTAACCTTCCAAGGACACAATCCACCCCAAAATCCGCCCCAGTAACCTACTAAGGACACAATCATCCTTATAATTCGCCCTTAGTAGCCTTACAAGGACTGTCTGATCTCTCCAGGGCCGCATACCCGAAGGCAAGGACATCCTGCGCCAGGAGGACATTGTCCAGCTAAAGCGCTGCGTCTACGGCACGAACCGCACCGATCTGCCGCCAATTTGCACGCACAATGTAATGGACGACGACAAAGACCCCGTGCTGAACGATCTACGTCGTTGCCAATTGTTTAACAATCGTTCCGACCGCGTCAAAGTGGTATTCCATCCCGAGTTTCTTAATTCGAGCAATCCCCTGCTGCCGATGGATTACGAAGAGTTCGTCCGCGGCTGCCATCTGGGCGTGTTCCCCTCGTACTACGAGCCGTGGGGCTACACCCCGGCTGAGTGCACGGTCCTTGGCATACCGTCCGTGTCCACTAATCTGAGCGGCTTTGGCTGCTTCATGGAGCAGCACATTGAGGATCCGGCTAGCTATGGTATCTACGTTGTTGACAGGCGCTTCCGCTCTGGCGAGGAGTCGGTTAGTAACCGTTGTTTGGATTTTTACCTAGTTTTCCTAGAAAGCATCATAAGTGCTCGTGTATTTTCTCTGAACTGTCAGAGTACAATCAAGATCGAGATGATGTCACCTAAGAATCATTCTTAGCCATCTATTTTATACAACCACCTATCTCGATAATCTCTGATGAATCCCAGAATCACCGATCATCTGAACAATCTTTCTTATGAGAATCACCCATAGCACAATAATCTCCCATTTGAGAATCGTCCATCAACAAAATCTCCGAAGTGAGAATCGCCCATAACACAATCTCCGAAGTGAGAATCGCCCATAACACAATCTACCAAGTGAGAATCGCCCATCAACACATTATCTCACATATGAGAATCGCCCATAATACAATCTCACTTGTGAGAATCGCCCATCAACACAATCTACCAAGTGAGAATCGCCCATCAACATCATCATACTTATGAGAATCGCCCATAACACAATCTCCCAAGTAAGAATCGTCCATAACACAATCTCCCAAGTGAGAATCGCCCATAACACACAATCTCCCAAGTGAGAATTGCCCATAACACAATCTCACATGTGAGAATCGCCCATCAACACATAATTCTCATGTCAGAATCGCCCATAACACAATCTCCCAAGTGAGAATCGCCCATAACACAATCTCCCGAGTGAGAATCGCCCATCAGCACATCATCTCTCATGGGAGAATCGCTTATCAACAAAAATTATTTTCATTACAAGAATCGCTGATCATCCCTAAAACCCCGACCCCGGCCCATGCAGGTGCAGCAGCTGGCCCAGTTCATGTTCGACTTCACCCAGCTTAACCGGCGCCAGCGCATCATCCTTCGCAACCGAACCGAACGGCTCAGCGAACTGCTAGATTGGAAGAATCTGGGCATCTACTATCGCAAAGCCAGGCTGGCTGCCGTGTCGGCCACACATCCGGGCCTGTTCAAGGACTCAGTCCGGGAGGTCGGCGGCCCCGGCAAGGGCCCGTCATCCATCATTCTTAGCCGGCCGATGTCGGCCGTAGCCAGCCCGATCGGCAGTCGAGCGTCGACGCCGCATCACAGCAATCCGGGCAGCGACGACGAGGGCGACGCCGGCACCGGCACTGGCGCCGTCAGCAGCGAGGACGAAGTCGACGAGGACGCCGAGAGAGCCGAACTGTCCTCCCGGTCTGGCTGATTCTGGCGCATGAAGATTTATTATCTAACTGTAGCTTGATGCGGAAGGAGATTTCACCAGTGCGCGTTCGGGTTGCAGAGATTTCTTCTGGATTTACCATAGGATTATCTACAATTTAGCTTCTTGTTGAGCGTAGTTAATACTGTTATTGTTGGATTAGCGCAGTAGCAGCTTAAAAAAGGCCTTGGATACTCATAGAAACGGTTATAAATGACCTTGGATACGCATAGCAACTGTTAAAAATGACCTTCGATAATCATAGCAACGGTTACACTGACGTTGGATATCCATAGCAACGGTTAGAATGACCTTGGATACGGTTAAGTTTTGGGTACATATTGTTTTGCACTATCTATACGCTTAGCAGCGGTAAGTTTTACTTTGAATACTCACCACTGGGAAGCTTTATCTTGCGCATGTGCATAACAACAGGAAGTTTTTTCTTAGAACCTATCGTTTACAATCTTTTTGGAAAAAAATGAATGCTCAAGCTTTAGAGACTGTCGTTTATAGTTTTTTTGTTTAGTAAATATTTTATTATTGCGACCAGTTCTCATTGCATAGTGGCAATGCTTTCTTGTTGCTATGCAGTCGTCAACTTGGCGCTAGTTTACACTAGTATAGTAAATAGTTATATTCTATTATAGAACATTTTGTTTGAATTTTATCGTGTTTTGAGAGTAGTATAAAGTGCACTTAAAGCAGTTCGTTAGATTTTGTTAAGATTTGAAAAAACCAAAATATTAATTTTTGTTATACACCTGTCGCTAATTTACCGAGTGTCTATATACTTTTTCTGTCATTAACCGCGCGCCCCAAAAAAGAAGAATATCTTTGATTGTATCTGCATGATTTTTTTTCTTTAAATAAAAAATATTTTTTTACACTACTTACTAATTGCCATGGTTTCTTGTCATTATATTAAATCTGAATTGACGATTTTTTCCTCCAATTTCGCCGCTACGTACTCACTACTTCCAATGCCAGTAGTAGTAGTAGTATAGTCAGTAGTAGCGTTTGTTTTCTTTAGCACCGTTTTGTATTCTGTTAGAGCGCTGACAGAGATGCCTGAGTGTTTGACCCTCCCTCCGCCCCCCCTGTCCACGCTTTTATATTTTACTATTGTCTCTGATTGACGTGAAAGATTGAATCTATCATTAACAAGTTTATTTTGCGTAATCGGTCTTGCCCCCGCATGCTCCTATCCCATCTGAACTGAACGCTTGCACTTTAGCCTACGCGTCTTCAACTCTTGAGATCAGTTAACGGATTTAGCTCATGCTTTGTTTTTGTCCCTAGCAACCATAATAATTCTGCTTCTACAATACAAATCATCTTATTATTGCTGTGTTCGATTTTTTCTATTAGTTTAAATGGCGCTCGTAGATTTAACTAATTTGACGCTAGTTATATAGAAACTATAGTTAACTGAATTTGGCTTTTGTGCTTAACTGCCTTTGTTATTTACCGATAGCTTGGTGTCTGGTACGGAACTCTGTCTGGGCCTCTCATTGATTGGTTAGTCTCTGCTTGTCTGGTCTTTTGTCTGCCTTATTGTTTCTCTGTGTCTTGGATCTTTGTTTGTGTCTCTTTTTCTTTGTGCCTTGTATGTCTTTGTTTCTTTGTGGCTTTTTTGTACGTCTTTGTTTCTCTGTGGCTGGTTTGTGTGTCTTTGTTTCTTTGTGGCTGGTTTGTGTCTTTGTTTCTCGGAGGTTGGTTTGTGTCTTTGTTTGTGTGTCTTGTTTGTACGTGTTTGTTTCTTTGTGGCTTGTTTGTAGTCTTTGTTTCTTTGTAGCTGGTTTGAGTGTCTTTGTTTCTTTGTGGCTTGTTTGTACGTCTTTGTTTTGTTTCCTTGTACGTATGATTTTCTTTTTTTTTCATTTCCTGGTTTGTCTGCCTATCTATGGTCTTTGTTTCTCAGTTTCTCAGCCGTCTCTCTGCTGCTATAAGCCTTGTGAGCCCGTAGAGAACGTGGCGCCATAAAGTTGGCTATTGCAACCTGGCTGTTGAAAACCGGCCACTGACTAGCGGCATGCGATTATGAAAAATTCAATATCTGTCTTTAAGGAGAATCGCTCAGCCCATCAAGGACACCCAACCTTCTCTGCGTGATAAAGCTACAATGCATTGTGGCACTCACTGTACGCGCCGCACGGCACCACCCTTCGTGATCGGTTCGCATAGCTAATAACTGTGGGGAGGGGTGCTTAATCGCTGAGAACAAGGAGAAATTGAAAAGCAAGCAGCAACTGCCGCCGCCGCTTCTGTATCGATTTCATATTGACTAGCTGACTGATCCTGGTCCCTGGCCTGCTCCAGTATCTATTAGCTATGTCTCCCGGTCCTGTCTTTCCCCGCTTCTAAGCCGGGCCAAACTTGGACAATTCACCTGCCAGCCCCTATATCTGCCCTGCAATTTCTAGCTTATACGGGAGCCTTAATCCCCTCGCAAATCGCTTTCGAGACTTGTTGGTTAGTGTACCCCGCCCGGGCTCTTTCTCCCCTCCCCCCCCTGGTTCCCAAACTCACGGCTCGCTTTGCCAGCCAGGGTCCTGAACCCCCCCCCCCCCCTCGGATAGAGTCTCCCTTCCCTACCAAAGCCTCCTGTTTCTCTCTCTCTCCTCAACTCAGTAGCAGGAGCAGAGCCGAAACTTTTCTTTCCAATAGCTTGTTGTCCTTGCCCTCGTTCCCTTCCCATTATTCCCTTGTATTGCAGAGCCAGCTCATACCGCCGGCGCGCCCCCTTTCTCTATACCGAACAGGCGCGTCCCCCAGCTCTGAGCGCCATGTGTTAGTTAGAGAGCCCACCGCCTCGGAGTAAAGTGGGAGTGTAAAAACGCCAAAAACCCGATATAATAGCCAGCTACGTATTTGAGCCAGTCTGTCATTGGCTGCTCAATGACGGCCTCCCCAACTCTGTTCTCCCTTCCTTGCAGCATGCCTGACTAGGCTGATTGTTGAAGAGAATCGGAAATAAATACAACTAGCTGGATCCCCAAATTTCGCCAATTCTTCCTCAAATTTCCCCGAAGGGCGAAATCGGCAACTTTAGCCAATTTGTTTCGATATTTTATTTGTTTATTTGAGCACGTGTTCCCCATAATCGATTGGATAAGTTGAGTCGGCATGCTCTACGAGCTGGTGATGCTGCCGCAGGGCGGGCCCGCCGCCTACAATCCTGCCAACCCCGCCTCCGCCGGCGCCGTCACTCCTGCCGGCGGTCCGGGCGGTGGCGCCGGCGCCGGAGCTGGCGCGCATTCTCAAGCGGCGGCGACGGCCGCGGCGGCAGCTGCTCTACTGGCCGGCAATCCGACCGCGGCGGCGTTGGCAGCCTACGCTCAGGGCGGCGGCGGCGGCGCCGGTGGCAGCGGCGGCGGCTACGCCAATCCCGGCGCCCTGACTGGGGTGCCGCTGAACAAGGTGAGAAATCCGCCTGCTTTTGCTGCCGAGGCTGAGATCGGCCTCCACTGAACTCTTGGCTTTGGGAGGTAGATAGATGTAGGTGGGTGAGATGCAGCTTGAGACTGCGGGAGGTAGATAGATGTAGGTGGGTGAGATGCAGCTTGAGACTGAGGGAGGTAGATAGATGTAGGTGTGGGAGAGATGTAGCTTGAGACTGCGGGAGGTAGATAGATGTAGGTGGGTGAGATGCAGCTTGAGACTGAGGGAGGTAGATAGATGTAGGTGTGGGAGAGATGTAGCTTGAGACTGCGGGAGGTAGATAGATGTAGGTGTGGGAGAGATGTAGCTTGAGACTGGGGGAAGTAGATAGATGTAGTTGGTGGAGATGTAGCTTGAGACTGGGGGAAGTAGATAGATATAGGTGGGTGAGACGTAGCTTGAGCGTGTGGTAGGTAGATACGTGTTAGTTGGTAAGGTGCGGCTTGCTTTTTGTTAAAAATAAGCAGATAAAATTACAAATGCTATTGCATAGATGATATACTGTGTTTTTTTAACCAACAAATGCTTTGGTGTTCCAAGCCACACCGTGAACAAATGTCTCTTAAACTCCCCTGGTCACCAGGCAGGGCGCCATGTGCCATGAAAGGGCGGGTTTTTTAAAACCATTGGAACAGTAAGTATCTGTCCGCATGGGCTCATCTCTGACAGCGTTTTGCCTCTCGCCCTGATCCCTCATTCTGTCAAAATGCCCCCTCCCCCACTACCGAATTAGTTAAGCAAGTAACCAATCCATTTCATTAATAATTTATTAGCATTGCTTTATTCAATTGATATTTATGCAGCCTAAATTAATATTTTCCTCAAACCGTCTACCCTCGCGCCACACGTGGACTAATATAACTTTTCTATATGTTTTCATTTTTCTCTCTTGAAATTGATTATTTTGAATAGATTTATTTCATTCATTTATTACTAATGCAGCTAATGAACAAAATGATTTATTTCTCCGCTACACAAAAAATTCCTTTTGATTTTCATTTCGAACAAACTTTAAAAGCCGACCGAAATTCGCATTGGGAGATTATTCATATGGTTACTCTTCTCACTCTTCTTTATCATCAGTTGTTTGTGTTAATTAAGAAGCCTTGCTTTGAGTCCTTTTTTTTAATTTCCTTTGTCTTTGGGTTAAACCTGAATTGGTCCGAGCTAGGTCTCATAGCGCCTTTCCATTTTTTCCCTGGGCCATGCAAAAATTCACAGAGACAGAAAAACACAAAGCAACTGCAGCGCATCAAAAACCAAGCCGCAATCTCCGGGCCATCTTTTCGCCATTTTTTTTGGCTGCTGCCAAGAGCGCGGTGAGAGTCGCCCCATCAGTCTTCCCATCGCGTGTTGTGTTGTCCCCTACCCGAAGCTGCTTGCTTGCCTTCCCATTCTTCACCGGGGAAGTGGAGCTGATGAATAATTCAGCAGCTCTCTGCATTTCGCCCCTGGCAGTTGGGAGGTTCTCCACCCACCGGCCGTCCTTCTACTCACTGTGGCCTTGGCTTAATAAAATATTGATCTGTCTATTCTCCTGTGCCATCCCGGAAGAAATGCTCAAGAGAATCAATCAATAATTCACTGTTCAAGTTGGACCGCGCAACTGTGGACCGCGTGCTGTCCTGTCAGCACCAATTTTCCGCCGAGAAAAAACCTTGGCTGGGTGGATGTTTGGCTCATCCTTTGTTGTCTCTCTGACAGTTAATTATGTTTCTCCATATGGATTTAGTTGTGTGAGTCGATTTGGCAAGGTGTGTATTGGTCTGGAATAACTGCCGCTCGTGGACAGTAGCACAAATGTCCGATAGGGCAATGTAAATAGCAATTTTAGAAAAAAAATTGGGATATTTAAATTTGCTTTGTGAGAAAGATATGCAGCCTGTTACTCAAGTGTTGAGGAGGTCCATTAAACTAGTCAGCTGAGTCAATGCCTAGGCCCTTGGCGAGAGGTCTCCAATAGGTGTGTGTGTGTGTGTGTGTGTGTGTGAGTGTGTGATCCATATCTTTGTCAGTCTCTCGGAATAGAAAAAGATCCGAAGAAAAAAATTTGCTTCAAGTCGAGAAGGCTTCCCTACTCTCCCTGTCTTTAACTTCGCTCTTTACTTTTTCTTTCTGCCAGGCCGATACAAGGTGTGTGACTCGCTCTCCCCTGCTCCTTCCAAATACTAAAACTGTCCGAGGGTGGAATGGGGAACTCAAAAAACCGAACGAATTGTGGCGGCTTTTCCCTTCTCTTTCTCTCTCTTTCTCTCTTCAATGCGGCGCAGCAAGTTGGACTGAAATGCGCAGAAGGTGCCTGTTATTCAACTATCGGACTGAGTTAGTTGGGAAGGCTAGACAGACGTCAAGTCAAGAAAAAAAACAGCTGCTGTCTTCATATTGGGGAATATTGCATGGGAGCATGTAGGGAGCCAGTGCCGAGTCCCGTCCCGCATGGCGCTCCCGATCTGCAGGGGCGGCTTCGCACACACTCGGCATCGACGAGCCCGGACCCGGCCCCAGCAGCCACCTGGGCTTTGCATTCTAGCTGGGAGGGGAGTTAAGAGAGAGAGGGGGCAATTATAACAATGAGCGACGAGTCGCGCGTATTGCAACTCACATTATGGTTCGCTAAAAATGAAAACCGAACGACCTACACAACTTAACGATGTTAGTTTAAAGAAGGGGAGAGGCTTCCCCATTGTCGAATATGATTGAATGGAAATTTCCCACGCGCAGGACTCCTATTGAACATGATATTTTAATCAAGCTGTGGTCTCGAAATAACTGCATTCTTAGGAGGGGTAGAGAGGGTGATTGTGTTCACACGCCAGTTTTGGGGGAAATGCAGTGCAAATTTTGGGTATTTGCTTTTTCACAAAACAGCAGTGAGTTTAACGGTTGATTTTCAAACTCACTGCTTCACCTCTGTATCCTCATGGCCTTCCCTCAATTGCTCTTTCTCCCCTGTCTGTGTGCTGTCCTCTCCCCTCTCTTCTCCCCTGTCTGTGTGCTGTCCTCTCCCCTCTGTTCTCCCCTGTCTGTGTGCTGTCCTCTCCCCTCTCTTCTCCCCTGTCTGTGTGCTGTCCTCTCCCCTCTCTTCTCCCCTGTCTGTGTGCTGTCCTCTTCCCTCTCTTCTCCCCTGTCTGTGTGCTGTCCTCTTCCCTCTGTTCTCCCCTGTCTGTGTGCTGTCCTCTTCCCTCTCTTCTCCCCTGTCTGTGTGCTGTCCTCTCCCCTCTCTTCTCCCCTGTCTGTGTGCTGTCCTCTTCCCTCTGTTCTCCCCTGTCTGTGTGCTGTCCTCTTCCCTCTCTTCTCCCCTGTCTGTGTGCTGTCCTCTCCCCTCTCTTCTCCCCTGTCTGTGTGCTGTCCTCTTCCCTCTGTTCTCCCCTGTCTGTGTGCTGTCCTCTTCCCTCTCTTCTCTCTCAGCCTAGCTAGCCTACCCTTCTACCCTTCATTCTTCCTGTTGTCTGTCTTTCATTTAAACCATATCTGCCATTTTCCTCTTAACCTTTACTCCTTTATCTGAAATCAATCAGTCTGAATCACAGTCTGCCATTCCCGAACCCTAATTACTTCCCACTTTCCTTTGGTAGGATGGACATCCGCTTTGTCCATCAACCGCACGAGCTCAAGAATATTACTCGTATGATTGTAAAATCGGGGCTTTTTGGAGTTTTCTAATTTTATTTAAATTTGTCGTTTCTCATTCGCTAATTCTGTATTAGAAGCGCTTGAGTGCTTCGGTCTAATATTTGTAGTTTATCAGTTTACTCCGACAAACCGTCAAGCAAATTAATCGAAACCCTGTTCTCCCGCCAGGAACTGAACCTGGGCGTCTCTCTTAACTCACTCTTTTTCTTTTTTTACAGGGCCTTCAGATGTTTCCCACGGGACTCGGCGGTCTGCAAGCAGGAACGGGAAGTGGTGGGAAAATCGACACCACATGTGAGTACATCTGTCTGCGGGGAGGGACTAGAATGGAATGGATTGCTAATCTATAGCCCACCGATTAAAGAACAGAATGGATTGCTAATCTATAGCCTACGGATACAGGGAACAGAATAATGGATTGCTAATCTATATCCATTGGATGGGAAGGAGCAGAGTGGATTGCTAATCTATAGCCTACGGATACAGGGAATAGAATGGATTGCTAATCTATAGCCCACGGATAAAGCAACAGAATGGATTGCTAATCTATAGCCCACGGATGAAGGAACAGAATGGATTGCTAATCTATAGCCCACGGATGAAGGAACAGAATGGATTGCTAATCTATAGCCCACGGATGAAGGAACAGAATGGATTGCTAATCTATAGCCCACGGATGAAGGAACAGAATGGATTGCTAATCTATAGCCCACGGATGAAGGAACAGAATGGATTGCTAATCTATAGCCCACGGATGAAGGAACAGAATGGATTGCTAATCTATAGCCCACGGATGAAGGAACAGAATGGATTGCTAATCTATAGCCTACGGATAAAGCAACAGAATGGATTGCTAATCTATAGCCCACGGATGAAGGAACAGAATGGATTGCTAATCTATAGCCCACGGATGAAGGAACATAATGGATTGCTAATCTATAGCCAAAGGATGAAGGAACAGAATGGATTGCTAATCTATAGCCCACGGATGAAGGAACAGAATGGATTGCTAATCTATAGCCCATAAGATGAAGGAACAGAATGGATTGCTAATCTATAGCCCACGGATGAAGGAACAGAATGGATTGCTAATCTATAGCCCACGGATGAAGGAACAGAATGGATTGCTAATCTATAGCCCACGGATGAAGGAACAGAATGGATTGCTAATCTATAGCCCATAAGATGAAGGAACAGAATGGATTGCTAATCTATAGCCCACGGATGAAGGAACACAATGGATTGCTAATCTATAGCCCATAAGATGAAGGAACAGAATGGATTGCTAATCTATAGCCCACGGATGAAGGAACAGAATGGATTGCTAATCTATAGCCCACGGATGAAGGAACAGAATGGATTGCTAATCTATAGCCCAAAGGATGAAGGAACAGAATGGATTGCTAATCTATAGCCCAAGGATGAAGGAACAGAATGGATTGCTAATCTATAGCCCACGGATGAAGGAACAGAATGGATTGCTAATCTATAGCCCACGGATGAAGGAACAGAATGGATTGCTAATCTATAGCCCAAAGGATGAAGGAACAGAATGGATTGCTAATCTATAGCCCACGGATGAAGGAACAGAATGGATTGCTAATCTATAGCCCAAGGATGAAGGAACAGAATGGATTGCTAATCTATAGCCAAGGATGAAGGAACAGAATGGATTGCTAATCTATAGCCCACGGATGAAGGAACAGAATGGATTGCTAATCTATAGCCCACGGATGAAGGAACAGAATGGATTGCTAATCTATAGCCAAAGGATGAAGGAACAGAATGGATTGCTAATCTATAGCCCACGGATGAAGGAACAGAATGGATTGCTAATCTATAGCCCACGGATGAAGG